>JAGDYQ010000167.1:1400232-1513628 GCA_021962125.1 Bulinus truncatus
GCCTAGATATCGATAAGGGGCCAAGATATCAATAAGGGGCCTAGATATCGTTAAGGGGCCTAGATATCAAATAGGGGCCTAGATATCAATAATGGGCCTAGATATCGATAAGGGGCCTAGATATCAATTAGGGACCTAGATATCTTATAGGGGCCTAGGTATCAATAATGGATCTAGATATCAAAAAGGGGCTAGATTAGCGAACACAACAGCAAAAAGTATATTTTAAAAAAAGAGACAATTCGAAAAGTATTGAAATACGTATGTAAAAAACCGATGACCAATATTCTCTTTAGGCCCCTAAAGCTATGACCTTATATTATTAATCCGGCCCTGTCTCGGGGGGGGGGAGAGATATCATAATAAGGGGGTGGTGGGGGGGGGGAGAAAGAGTCTAGTTTTGTTACAGCTAAGTATTAAAAGGGTTTCCTATCGCAGGGCCATGGAGGGGTTGTTTACATGGTTGTTAGTATCGAAGTATCGGTATCGGCTAATACAGTATCGGCGAAACTTTTTTAGTATTGGTTGCTGTATTGTCGATTCTTTTTTGTGTCTAGTATTGATTTGTGTATCGCCGATACATTTTAAACGAAAAATTTTCGATACTCGATATAAATACTTTTCTGTTGCACTATTAGCTATTTGCAGAAAAACAATAGCGATTTTTAATACATCTTTTTTAAAAGTAATCTACATGAATTCAATCACTACTTGTAATCATAACCATCAACCACACCATTATTAATACCACCCACCTCCCCACCAAGACAACTTGGATCACAAGGCTAAAGTTGAACAAACCTCAAAGCGTGCTTGCAGTGCACTGAGTGCAGTTTCCACTAAACTTACTCGGCTGGGTGGTGCAGCTTCAGTACAGTCAGCAGTACAGTTTTACTGCACGGTGGCAAAACAGGTTTAATAGTAAAAGTTCTGCTGACGTAGACAGATATCTTGAAGATAGCTCATCAGAAATGCCCAAACCTTAAGAAACTATATTGCTGTGTTGATCGGCTAGTGCTGAGTTGAGCGCTTGTTTTCATTGGGTGGGCGTGTTTTTATGCCATTATATGCAATGATCGTTTTGAAATGATGGTCTTCTTACGTACTGCCAAGTGGTGAAATAGTAAAGAAAAGTTCCCTTAGCCCTGAAGGGCCATCGGGGATTCATCTGTTTCCAGGCCCTACGAGAGGGGGGTGCAGCCGGTGCGCCGCACCGGGGCCCATGAAATTTTAGGGGCCCATCATGAGCAGTAGATATAAATTAAAGTAAATATATTGAAAATTAAAAAAAATAGTTTTTTTTTTAAATTCATATTTTAGATCATTCGTACCAAATTTAATTTTTATACATCATTAAGCTTCCGCAAATATGTATCTTTATTGTTAGTTATATTTTTGACTTTCCGTTAAAATATTTTTTACGTGTTACGTCAAGGTTATTTGACGGCAAACATGTCAGGCGAATTCAAAGGAGCACAAGCGATAATCAAAGAACAATACCCTACCGCCTTTTTCTCTCCTTGTGGCTGCCACACACTTAACTTATGTGGTATTTATGCTGCTGAATGTATTTCAGAAGCAATCACTTACTTTGGAACTTAACAAACAATATATACATTATTCAGTTGCAGTCCAAAAAGATGGGAAATATTGTTAAAACGAATTGGCTGTTCGCTTCATGGCATATCTGGTACCAGATAGTCAGATCGAGTTAAAAGCGTAAAACCGTTTGTAGCTCATCTTCCATGGGTTAAGTTGGCCTTAGAAAACGTGCTAGAACTCAATATCACTGCAAAAACTAGGAACGAAATCACTGGAGTTCTATGGTCTGTCAGTTCTTTCACCTGCATCAAAATGTCAGTCATATGGTACAGAATATTAGTTCCCATTGATTTTTGTAACAAAACCATTCAAGCTAGTGGTGCAACTTTAGATGTAGAAGTTGCAAACATAGCTTGCTTTCACAACTACAGGCATTGCGAGAGTTGGAAAGCAATGTTGACTGAATCTAAACTTGTTGCATCCAGTCTTCAGATAGAAATAAAATTGTTTAGGAACTATGCCAGGAAAAAAAAACACGTTTCCACGATGAGGGTGCACCAGATGAAAATTTAGATAAAACGAATAAATCAGATGAATCTGTTAAGGAAGCACACTTTCGAAAGCATATATTTTATGTAATTTTGGATAATGTTATTGGAGGGCTTACAGTTCGTTTTAGTGAAGCAAAACTGATTTCTGATAACTTCATTTTTCTTTGGAATTTTAAAAAAATGTCAGAAAAGGAATTAAATTGCAAAGCAGCGAGACTAGCGGAGACATATTTTAATGACATAATCTCTGAAGACATTAAACAGGAAATGAATCACATAACAATGGTTCACAATGCTAATTTTGGTGGAAAACAGTTGGGCGCATTGGAATTGCTAAATGCTTTATGCGAATAAAAATTAGAAAGCATATTTCCCAACTTGACAGTCAGTTTGAGAATATTCCTTACAACACCAGCCACAGTAGCATCTGCAGAAAGAAGTTTCAGCAAACTTGAACTCATCAAAAATTATCTCAGGTCTACCATGGGTTAGGATCGCCTGAACAACCTAGCTAGGCTCAGTGTTGAGTCTGAAATTGCAAAGAATATAGACTTTGACACTGTAGTTCGTAGTTTTACCCCCCAAAAAAAGCATGCAAAGCGACCTTGTTTTAATAATATTTGTTTAGAATTTTTTGTTATCATTTTATTCTTTTCTGTGTATTATTTTTTGTTTAATTGAGGTATGTTTGTTTATGATATATACTTGTAATTGAACAGCTGCATTAATCATTTATAATACAAAAGATTTAGACCCATTTCAAGTTTTTTTTATTTAACTTAATTTAATAAGTAATAATTTTAATTATTAAAGTTTCAACTTCTTCACATACACGTTCTAAACTAATAAACTGTGAAAGCTGAGCTGCCAAAACTAATTTTTGCTTTATATTGAAAAGAGGGGCCCCAATAAAAACTTGCACCGGCACATTCTACTCCTCTCCAGGGCCCTGTCTGTTTCTATAACCTCCGCATATAAAGGGATTGTGTGGTTAGCACAAAGCCCAGCTCCCTTTTCTTTCCCAGCTAAAGTCTGGTACAAATTTAAAGCTGGGTGGACTTGTGGAAAAATTCCCATGAAAAATCCCACTGAGGATCGAACCCATGACTCTGAAACCACTCGACCATCCGTCAAGTGGTGAAGTGATTAACATTAAAATTGTGCTTTGACATTGTATTTTTATTGTTTTAACTTTTTTCTTAAAACTTGAAAAACTTGCACTCATTATATTTTAAATAATAATATTTGTTTTTGTTCTCAAAAGTTTTGGTATTGTATTGGCATCGATTTCGGCAACACATTCTTACTTAAGTATTTGTATTGGTATTGGCAATACTCTTTTCATGAAGTATTGGTATCGGTATTGACGATACAATTTAAGAGTATTGTTAACAACCCTAGTAGTTTAATCACCAACATCAAGGAACGCCGCTGACCTGTGTCCTGCTAGGCGTGGTTAAGGCTGCTTGAGGCCGGGGTGTGTGTGTGTGAGGGGGGGGCTTAAGGGGTTTAATAGACAAAAGAAAAAAAAGACTCGAAAACATCTACCCCGCGACGTAACAGAATAGAACAGACTGAATAGATCCGACTGAATAGATCAGACTGAATAGACCAGACTGAATAGATCAGACTGGTCCGACCCGCACCCTACTCGTCTCCACTCGTCTACATCAGAGGCGTTGTGAGTGGGGGCAAAGGGGCGCCAAATGATATATTTTACATATAATATTATATGTGGGTGGGACGCTAAAAAGGTTTTGTGCCCCGGCGCGAGTTAAGCTCGCTACGCCACTGCGTCTACATCATTACATCAGTGACGTCTACATCAGTGACGTCGACATCATATGTATATTTTCTAATTTAAACTTTCCGTCCGTCTGCTCTTTGTCCGGCCGGCCCTTCTGTCAAATTTAAGAGCCCACTGTGGCCCGCGGCTCAAAACGTTTCCCCGACCCTCCCCCCCCCCGACCCCCTACAACAGACAGCAACACTGACAAGTTATGACAGGCACGGTCAGTGAGAAGTTGGATATTAACATCTTTCATGAAATGTTTAGTATACACACTTTAAGCACAAAAAATGTCTGATCAAGTGCAAAGAGTTTATATTTTATGAGTTACATAAAACATTGAAAACTTAAAAATAAATGGCCGAAATAGGTTGCAGCCAGTCCACCAAACTTACCCGCCCCACATTCTATATGCCGGACCCGAAATGACGACCCTTGACCATAAGGGGGACGGGTGGTCGTGCGGCCAAGCGCTCGGTTGTCGACCTGAAGATACCTGGTTCGATCTCCTGATATATCTCCCGTGGTGCTTCCATGGCCATCGCACTATCGGCTATGGTAGGGGATGAAAGAAGGGCACCATAAAAAAGTCCCATTAGTGGTTTATAGGATCTAAGAGATTTCATCTCATCCTTACAGTGACCTCACACACACACACACACACACCTCGACCATAGACCCGTATCACCTTTTCAGACGTTACCTGGCACGATACTTGATTTGGGGGATTACAAACCATTATTTATTAATTTTTTTTTAAAATCAAAATCATTTGGATCCCACCCTCCCACCTTTCCTTTGCAAATGACGCCCCTGCCTAGGAGCCCCTAAGATATTACAGGCGCACTAGGCACACTTTCTAATTAAATATAGGCAGAGGCTTAGCGAGGGGTGGGCAAGGGGTGCATCATGCCCGGGCGCTACTCACAAAGGGGCGACAAATGGTATATTTTACATATAATATTACATGGTTTTCGAATGGGGGGAGTGCGCTAAAAAAATAGTGTGCCCCGAGCGCGAGTTAAACTCGCTACGTCACTGATTGTAGATTAATTAAACTACGTAACCTGTAATGAAGATGCAGACTAGAGTCACAACAGTTGGCCACCAAGTCATCTTTTCTTGCCCGATAATTTCTTTCCGTCAAAGGTACATACAGTACAGTCGAGAAAGATTAATATACATACAGTAAAGGTAATAGGAATACGCGCAGACATATATATACATATGTAAGTGCGCACGCGTGTGTATGTGTTCGTGTGTATGTGTGTTACATTGACTTGCGTGTGTGTGTGTGTTTGTTTGCACAGCTATTGTTAAGCTGTAGTTTAAAGCTCCATTACAATCCATTGAAATAAAACATTGCATTATAAAAGTGTGACAGAAGTGATAAAATAACAAAAAATTTAAGCCACTTGTTTAACGCAGGTGATGGAGTGGTGGGGGGGGGAAGGGGGGAGAGAGAGAGAGGAGGCATATACTTTTGCCACCAGACAAAGACGACATGTTCCCACCTTAAAGCTCGGTAACTGTCTGTGACGTTCCTGTAAGGATGATATATTTATCTGTTAGATCCTTTAAACCACTGTGGGAAGTTTTTGTGTGTGTGTGTGTGTGTGTGTGTTTGCAGTACCCTTCTTTCATCCATCCACCGTAGCCGATAGTGCAATGACCATGGGCGACATGGTGGGAGCTTCAACCATTAACTGATAAATGTTCCCATGGTCCTCGCCTAGAATCGAACCCGTAACCCTCAGGTCGACATTTGAGCGCTTTGTTGTCACGGTACTGGGCGACGTTTTTTTGAGAGTCCGACCCGTGCGCCACTAACGCTAATGCACCTCAGTAATAATTATGAAGGTTGGAAGCATTGGTTATTTATAGCTTTTAGTTTGGAATGGGTCATTTTAATACATCCGTTGAGCATGACTAATTTAGTAGGTATCTGAACATGTGCTGAAATATTTATTCCTATCAAATCTGATGCTAATTACATAGGACAGGATCCTCCAATATATATGGAAGTGTCTGCTCTCCTCAAGTAACTAGTAGACTATATACTCAAGTAACCAGTAGACTGTATACTCAAGTAACTAGTAGACTGTATACTCAAGTAACTACAGGACTGATACTCAAGTAACTAGTAGACTGTACACTCAAGTAACTAGGAGACTGTATACTCAAGTAACTAGTAGACTGTATACTCAAGTAACTACAGGAATGATACTCAAGTAACTAGTAGACTGTATACTCAAGTAACTAAGAGACTGTATTCTCAAGTAACTACAGGACTGATACTCAAGTAACTAGTAGACTGTATACTCAAATAACTAGGAGACTGTATACTCAAGTAACTAGTAGACTGTATACTCAAGTAACTACAGGACTGATACTCAAGTAACTAGTAGACTGTATACTCAAATAACTAGGAGACTGTATACTCAAGTAACTAGTAGACTGTATACTCAAGTAACTAGTAGACTGTATACTCAAGTAACTACAGGACTGATACTCAAGTAACTAATAGACTGTATACTCAAGTAACTACAGGACTGATACTCAAGTAACTAGTAGACTGTATGCTCAAGTAACTAGGAGACTGTATACTCAAGTAATTACAGGAATGATACTCAAGTAACTAGTAGACTGTATACTCAAGTAACTAAGAGACTTTATACTCAAGTAACTACAGGACTGATACTCAAGTAACTAGTAGACTGTATACTCAGGACTGATACTCAAGTAACTAGTAGACGGTATACTCAAGTAACTAGTAGACTGTACACTAAAGTAACTAGGAGACAGCATACTCAAGTAACTCGTAGACTGTATACTCAAGTAACCAGTAGACTGTTTACTCAAGTAACTAAGAAAAGTTTGTGTTCACAATGGTCTGAGCGTATTTCCAAATGTAAAAACTGGTTCCATGGACCAGATTATTAAAAAAAAAACAACTATCAGCTAGAAAGAAACTAGCAGTAAAAAAATAAATAATAATATATGTGTGTTTATAATGTCAACACAGGTTTACTGGGCACACGTTTTGTTCCCTCATATTAGTATTAACTATGGTTGAGTGTGTTCTATGTTTTACACTGGCTTGCATTGTAACTGCTGTCTGGTGAGAACAACTTCCGTCATGCACACAGAGCCCTCTTTAGATCTTTGGGTGGGTGTGTGTGTGTGGGGGGGGGGGGGAGACAGGCAGAGACTTCAGATATATTTGTTGGCTCTATTGTGTAAGTGCCTATTAGAGGGGGGGCGCTATTTATTCTAGAGAGTAGAATCTAATGTGGAGTAAATCCCTTCATTGTGTGAGAGGGGGGTGGGGGGGGGGGGCGCTAGGCGGTTGTCTGGTCCAGGGATCACCAATCCAAATTAAAAAAAAAACAATAGGTATCCAAATTTACATATTTTATCTGCTCACAAAAGTTACTAAATCTAAGAAAAGAAAAAAAAACACAGCTCAACTGACCACTGTACAGAATTTAAAAAGTTTAATTTCCAATTAGTTCAAGCAAACCCCTTAATAGAAATGAAACAAGACAAAATATTAACATCTCATAATAATTTATGTAAACGGATACAGCTGCGTATTTTAAACTGCAATATTGTATATATACAAGAGCAATACAGCACAAAGCTTAACTGCAGAGTTGCCAGATGGTGCAAGATGTTGCCAGATGGAGCGACTTCTCACACATTCACTACATGTACTTTTAAAAAAAAAAATGTGTTTTCTAAAATGTATTCCATTTTCTCATTAATTATTATATTATATTTTCCAAGTGATAATTATTGAAGCTATTTATCATATGAAGAAGCATATAATTTGAAAATTAGTAGAGGAATACATAATAAGACACTTGTTTTTTTAAATTATCAAAATATGGAGAAAAACCCAATCTGGCAACAATGTTTATCTGTAAAGGGACACTGTGGTAGTGGCAGCTCAACTGCTGACCAAAAGGTCTCCGTTGAGGGCCAGGACTTTTCACAGGGTCTGATCAATGCCCTAGAGTTCACCCAGCTTACATTGGGCACCCAACATGTGTAGGGGGAAAAGTAAAGGCAGCTGGGTATTGCACTTACCAAACAATCCCTTAGTACAGCTGTGGTTACATAAACAGATGAACTCTATTTCATCTGATCTCTGTATAGGCTTTATAAGGCAGACTTTACTTATGACTGTCGACAATGAAGCATTATGTATCAAACCGCTATATATTTTTTGAAACACAATGGAAACAACTTCTTAATCTCTCCCTCCCCCCCTCCTTTGTCCAATTATGCATGTGTAAATTAATAAATATATCTTTAAATACAACTCAAAATATGTACACTCTTTAAAATGAAAAAAAAATGTAATACAGTTTTATTAAATAAGGTTTTTTCATCATCATTAATTTAAAAAAAAAAAAATATGAATAAAAAAAAACAACACATAAAGTAATAAAAATAATTTCCTAGGAAAAATGATTTTAGTATAATAGACGTATCTGAATTTTTAAAAAAATGCATATAAGAAATAGGAAATTTTAACAAAATTTTGATAATTTAAATGTAAAAAAACTACAAATTGTTATTGGTACATTACATATTATACATGTCCGGGTTTATACAGCTTAGAACTTGCAGAAATAAGTTGTACATATTGCTTCTTATAAATACATTAGCCTGCCTAAATAAGTTGTACACATTGCTTCTTATAAATACATTAGTGTGCATAATAATAAAATGCGTGAAATGTCAATAATGTCAATACATATTTTTACACAATAGCAGTTCATATTTATATTTTATGTGTATATAGATATATGTCTCTAACATATGTTATACACAAATAGTTCTGAAAAAAAAAAATGTTGAAAATCATAGCAGGAAGAATACATACATTTTCATATTCATTAAAATTAATGCAGATTTATTTTAAGGCTGTTAAAGACAACAGCCCATGTAATCATCTGGAATGGACATAAGTGGAACTTAGAATGTCAGCACTGAAAATATCAACATTTGAAATCAACCAGTAAGATTTGACAATGGTAACAAAGGAAAAGGTGGCATCATAAAAAAATATTTTCAGCTGAACTAATACTAATTTGTAAATTGAAATGTTTCAATCTAATAATACTGTTTCCTTGCTAATTTACCTTCAACAAAACATACTACATGTATCTTCTTCTTCCTTTGGCTCTACAGCCCATTTAGGGCCTTGGCCTGCCATACTACCCTTCTCCACTTTTCCCGATCCAGGGTCTTCTTCCTCCACTCTCTCACTCCTATGGCTTTAAGGTCTTTCTCCACTTCCTCCAACCATCTGCTTCTTGGCCTGCCTTTAGGCCTTTTCTCATTAGGTGTTGTCTTATAAATCGTTTTTGGACCTCTGTTGTTTTCCATTCTTTCTATGTGCCCTACCCACCTTAATCTATAGATAGATTATACTACATGTTTATGCAGTAATTTAAAAGAGGGTACATTGGGGGGGGGGGGGGGCGGCAAATATGTATGATTAAGTTTTTAATGTACTGTAGGTTGAAATGTAATGTCATTTAACAGTCACAGGTAAACTATTCTATTCTGTTAAATGGGGAATCCCTTTCCCTGGAGCCTATTTTTAGCTAGTCTAAACATAGTAACAAACAGATCCAGCCAATGTGGTTCCATTTCAAATTCATACTGTGGCGACATGGCTGTGTTGGGCTTGCTCTCCACAACTGTGGATGCCACCCCTGGCGAATTGGCTGAGTATTGGTTTGATCCCGGGGCATCTTGATTTGAGTGGTCCTCAAATTGAGTTGGAGGCTCCGGTGGATCCAGGGTCAAGGCCAGACCATCACTGGCCTGATCTGAGACTTTCTGCGTGTCTATGAAAGCAGCCACTCTGTCTTTATTGGACGTGTGAGTCTGCTGGAGGGATAAAACGGATGAATGACGATTAGTATAATGGAGTCAGAATATAGAATGGAGCATTAAGGGGAAGTAAATATAGAGAGCTTGTTATGGTCCGAACAGCATTTATTATTCAGGGTACCTTTTAGAATACTGAAATATGGATTCAGAATTTATGTATTTTTTAAATATATACATATTTTATGCAAAAAATTCAACTTTTCTTGAAACAGAGAAATTTCAGAATTTTTTTTTTTAATGAGGGAAAAGGAAGGGGGATAGGGGGTATTTATTTCAGTTTTAACAGGCATTATGTGATGAACTTCATAAGCTCTACAAAAAAAGCTGACTTCACCTCTAAAGCAGAGCTCCCGTAGATCTGGTCCGTCCACTGCAACACCAGCCGCCCACCGCCGGACTCCTCAAAGTCGACCTTGCATGTCAGCTCTGGGATGGACAGGGCCTGCTGCTGGGCATCTTCCTCACAGTTCACCACCACAATGACCTCAGGGGTCAGAAGAAGCACCACTCTGACCTCGGCTCCCAGAAGGTCAAAGATCACGGCAGGGGCAGCCAGCAGCAGATCAGGGGAAGGCAGTTGAGAAAATATTTTCCTGGCAAAGACAGATTAAATGAAATCATCTTCTGAGACAAAACAAAAGCCACTTGATGGCACAATAAACATAAAACAAAATTTGATATATTTCCATTTGTACTTTCTCGGGAATTAAAAAAAACTACATCATAGCAATAATATCATTTGCAAGAGAAGCGGTCAGATTTGACAAATGAAGACATACACAGAGTATTTGGATGGGCAGTCTGGCAAGTCCTGTCTCTTCATTACAGTTGCTTTCTCAAGTCTAGTTGGCAACTGGCCAAGACCAGTCCCATGAAGAATGCCTGATTTAGAAAAAACGCAATCAAAGTACATGACTGGCTTAAGACTAATCAAATTAGCTGTGGACTGATCTTTTGAAATCATCAAAAAAAAAATAAAAGTCTAACATCCCATTAATGGCGATCAATGAGTAGCCCTAGTTAGTTAACTAATTCAAATTTTGATTGACCATAACAAGAAGATAGGTGAGAAATACCAGCTACTCACCCTGGCCAGTCTGTGAGACGAACTCAGCGGCGCCACCTATGGGCTTGGTAAACACACCCACTAAGCCTTTGCTCATGCCCGCGACAAAGCCAGTGGCAGCAATAGAAGCAGATGACCGTCTGTCTTCAGGAGACCCAGTGGACAAGAGCGTCTGAATCGGCTGGTCGGCGAGGCCTGCCACAGCACCTGATTGTGGAGAAACCGACATGAAATGCTGCAGTGAGAGCTGTGCTTAGCACAAGCTCCGAACTAAAATCTATTGGGTGGTAAAACTAACACCCAACTAAAATCTGTATGGTCAAACTAACACCCAACTAAAATCTGTATGGTCAAACTAACACCCAACTAAAATCTAAATGGTCAAATAAAGATGAAAAAATCTTCAGATGGGATATACTTTCATAATCAAAGTAGAAAAGCTTCAAAAATGCATTCACAAAATTCTGTCACAATTAAAAATATCTATAAAAAAAAAAGATTGAAAAGAAAAATATGAACAGGAAAAAAAAAAAATTTAACCAACAAAATAAAAATCAATCAGCAACAGATCAATAAAGTAAATAAATAAATAATTATATTAAATGTCAACCAAAGTATTGTTGGTAATATTCTTTACACACCTAAAAGACTGAGCCCAAAGCCGGTCAGCCCCTGCTTGAGTCCATCTGACACACCCACTGGTCTGTTCCTGCGGTTTTCTTCCTGTCTGGCCAGGTGGGAGGTGTCAAATGACAATCGGTCCATGTTTCTGGACACGCTGGATGCAAAGTTGGTGACGGAGGTTATCATACCTTAATTGATCAATTATGTTATATATTAAGAACAATAATTAATATTGAAAAATTTGGAATCAATAGGGTTACAACTGTACAAAAAATAAGTCAGTTTTTTAACAGGTGTAAACATTTATCGACACATTCTCCTCCCTGAATAACCTTCAATACATATATGCATACATCGATGGTTTCATTTTTATACATTCAGATCTGAACTTTAATTAATACACCACCGCATCCATGAGTTCCCTTTAAAGATGAAATGATCTTCCTTGACCCTATGACTATTTTAATTTTTGTAGTACCCTCTCTACAGTCGTCTTGGTTGCAAATTATGACAAACAAGGCATTTCTCAAAGTAAATGATGGAAAACAATATATTTGCTACAGACAGGGCTGTCCTAATGGATAGGCAAACTACACCACCACCTGATGTTAGCAGGGCCCCAGATAGTGTGTTTTTGGCCTGCGAGTATTTGCCTGAGACCTTAAAATGGCCCTGGCTACAAATATCTGGGAGGGGCGAAGGATGGTCGTGTGGTAAAGCACTCCACTGGTTCGATCTCCAGTTGAGGACCAATGGATATTTCATGGCTTAAGTCCCCGCTATATCTCCCGTGGTGCCTCCATAGCCATTGCAATATCGACTATGATGGGGAAGAAAGAAGGGCACCATAAAACTCATGCCAATAGTGGTTGATAGATCTAAGAGATTTCATCTCATTCTACACACACAAATATCTGGAACGAGCACTGTGATCATAAACAAACAAAAAATAAACTTTTAAAAAAAAACAAAAAACATCTGGGTCACTCAGATCATGGGCCACCTATTTACCTGCTGAGACATTTTTCACAAGGCTGCCCATCCCCCTGGACAGTCCGGACAGGAAAGCCCCTGGTCCATGGGTCAAACCAGAATAAGGCAGGTAGACCAGGTCTGAGACACCTGTGCCAATGCTTCTCACTAGTCCAGTTGGGTTGCCGAGAATCTCCAGTGATCCGACAACAATACCTACGAGTGGGCAGTAAAAACTGACTTGTACAACCACTGAGATTAACTTTAAATCAAAGCATAATAGTTCATCTTAAAAAATAAGATAAACGGGCATGTCAACAAAAAATTACTAGAAAGGATCACTAGAAAAAAACACACAAAGAAAATTTAAACATGAAATCCAAGAAAACAATACACATTTTATGACTGTCTGTCAGTGTAAAGAATAAATGTCCTCACAATATTTTGTCTAATATAATGGATACCTAGAGCAAGAGCCAGAAAATCAGAATAAAATTTGAAACTTCAATTAGTGGATAATATTCTTTTAAATTGGCTCTACTTTTAAAGAGTATTACTACATGATACATGTATTAGCAATATAATTTGTTTAGCAATATAAATTGTTTAGCAATATAATTTGTTTAGCAACATAATTTGTTTAGCAACATAATTTGTTTAGCAACATAATTTGTTTAGCAACACAATTTGTTTAGCAATATAATTTGTTTAGCAACATAATTTGTTTAGCAACATAATTTGTTTAGCAACACAATTTGTTTAGCAATATAATTTGTTTGGCATTATAATTTAAATTAATTTAATTATTCTTTAAATTTTACTCAAGTTATTCTTTAGCTACCTAAAGAAAAATTTCCCTAATAATTCTATGAGACGAATATCAACATTTTACTTTTCTCTCATATCACTTAATTTGTATTCCACTGAGTTCAGACCTACCTGCTCTGAAAATAGCTGCAGAGGCATAGTGCATTGTAAGAACATGGCTCAGGCGATGCAGAGAGGAATAGATCTTGGCCCTTTCAAATTTCCCCACACTCAAAGGGGTGTGGTCAGATGCCAAGAATAACTTCACAGAGGCATGCACACTGAGGAGCATCTTGATTGGCTGAACTGTGAGCTGCTTGATTCTTATTGGCTGGCTCAGTGTGTAGCTGTTCAGCTTGACAACATCAGGAAGTTTCCTGTGCAGAGCTTTTTGAGATTTAACATCCACAAAAGCACAGCCTAGTTTACTGGGTGCAAAATGTTCTAACTCTAACACCAATCGGTAGACAAATGTGTCATCAACATACAAGGAAAATGGCTTCACAAGGACATCTAAAGATTCTATCACAGACTGCACCCAGACAGGGTCAGAAAAGGTTATGAGATGAAACTGAAAAAATGAGTTGGACTTCAGCAAAGCGTGCACCTCTTGGATGGACATGGCCTCACTAGTGTCCAAGAGGTGCGAGCTTCCCTCTTTAGAGTCATCCCTCTTCTGAGGAAGAAGCACGACAGGAAAGTCAAAGGAGCCAGTTCCGTATTGCTGGTTGTCCACCTGGAGGGAGCTGGCGCTGGCAGAGTAGCTGGTCTTGATGCTGCTGTCATCTAAGTTTCTGCTGTCAGAGTAGCAGGCAAAGAAAAAATCCTTCAGGTGCAGGCTCAGGAGCTCTGAGAGATTCTCACTACTGGACTCGTCCTGGATGACAAGGGTCACCGACCGGCACAAGATGCCCAAGGTGAGACTTACCTGAGAGCCCTTCTTCTTACATTTTTCAGAGAATTTCGTCAGTGAATGGAGGTTTGAAAGTTTAAATGCTGAAGGCTTCTGGAATGTATCGGTTGATGGGTCTTCACTACTCACAGCCAGTGACACAGGACTAGACTGTGTTTCCCAGTCCGCCTGTTGCCCCCCGCCTTTTCTTGATTTGCCAGGCTGCGGCGTGGCCTGCCTGATGTCATCCTGGGTTTTTATCCGGCTGCGTATTTCTTTAGCTGTGATCTCAGCTTTGCTGACTGGACGGATTACCAGATGAGTGACCATCCCTATCTGCCCAATCATAACCTTCAGGTCACAGAAGCCAGGAAGCCTGACGAAGGCATCCAAGTTCCCACTGATGGGTGTTGCGCTGCTCCATTCAGATGGGCCTATCAAAATAAAATAAAATGTGGCCAATGGGTTTAAATCTGCGTCAGAAGCTTTAAGCAAGCAGCATGATTATTAGACATAAATAGCAACAAACAAGACACTATAATTAAAGTCCTCATTAGAATTAATTACAAAAAAAAAACCAGTAACAACAACATTGTTTAAGCTAAGTTTCACTCTCTGTCAGAGGGACTGAGCGAACAAAGTAATATTTGAATTAATCAAAAATGTTACCAGAAGAAGATGATCCCTGAAGTTGAATATTTATGGCCCTGAAGTGAATTCTGGGAATGCTTATGGACTCTTTGGTCAAAAAGTCAGAGTTGACACAAGGTGGCGTGTAATGAGCCCAACCACCTGGAGGCAGCCAAGGGCAGTCATTCACAAGCTCCACTTGTTCTTGAATTACTGCTCCTGTATTAAAAAGAAGTCTTAATTTAAAAACACGATACATGTTCCTATTTTGTAATGTATTATACATTTTTAAATGAACAAAAAAAATAAGAAAGTTAGGCACTTTGACCATTCCATTGTCCATAAAATAAACTCAGGGAGGACTGACACATGAGATAAATGACAAAAATCCTTATATACAAACATTGTTCAATAAGATATTTTAACTTGTACAAAGAAATAAACTATGAGATGCTTAATTTTGTTTAGAATACAGCATTGAATCTGCTAAGGTTTGAAAAAAAAAATTTTTTTGAATTTATTAAAATAAAAAATACAGAGATGCTACATAAACTATCATCATTTTTTTTTTATTTTAGTTATTTTACTCCAGTAAAGATTAAGGCTCACCATTTCCTGTAAGTTTGTCGCAGGTCTGTCCAAACTCCAGACTAAACGGACAAAGGTTCTCCACAATGCAAGCTGGGCAACTGTCATTGGTGACAACTATATAGGTCACACCTTTGACCAGCTGGGTGACCACCGTAACAGCTCGGGTGACCAGGGTCAAGGATTCGTCATGTGGTGAGAC
The DNA here is from genome assembly GCA_021962125.1 of Bulinus truncatus. Classification (NCBI taxonomy): domain Eukaryota; kingdom Metazoa; phylum Mollusca; class Gastropoda; family Planorbidae; genus Bulinus; species Bulinus truncatus. The sequence goes on from JAGDYQ010000167.1 coordinate 1,415,809, forward strand.
CGTGTCTGGCTCAGGTGTCCGGTACATGTCTGGGATGCTGGTGGTGGCCTTGTAGCCATCCTTCGAGGACACCAGCCTGACAGGGAGGCTCCACTGCCATGGTTTTGGGAAACTGTCCAGCAAATGTCCAAGACATGAATTAAAATATCTAATAGTAAAAGTCAATTGAAATTCTCTTTAAAAAAAATTTATGTGGAACATTGGTGAAAATGATATAGCCTTCACATGTTTGTGTGGTAGCCACTGTGGGGGACTAATGGCCAAGTTGTGTAAATTGCATGACTGTTGATCTGAGGGTCCTGGGTTCAATTTCCAATGAAAACCAAGCGAATTTCCTTGTATATGTCTCCAGTGGTGCCTACAGGACCATTGCACTATACTATCGGCTACGGTTGGGATGAAATAAACCATCTCAATAGTGGGTGTAGATAGAGATGTATATCTCTACGCTTTATGGACTTTTCAGAGTAGCAACTGCATTTTAAGGGATTATGTAGATAGCGGGATGTTCATTCACCTTTAATTCACACAAGTTCCTTTTACTCACATTGTGCATCATGCACTCTAGCACAAAAACCCCCCTCCCCCTAAAAAATCTCGATGTTAACTATCCAATTTTGGATTTATTTAATTTGTATTTAACCATGAAACAGTAAAACAAGAGCAAAGTTTTAGAAAATGGCTTTGCCTCTGAAAAACTGATCATTATGTAATTATTTACATTAATTTGCAAGAGTGCATGTACTTTGTTTTCTGTGAAATTTCCATCTAAGCGTAGATTTAATTCTCTTAGAAAACTAGGATTGCATGTATTAAAAAGAGTTTTTACTTCTGTGATTAAATTTTGTATTCATGAATCTTTCCAGCAGTCTATACGATATATTTAACTTTTTTATAAAAAAAAACCCATGCAGTTAAATAATAACATTTCCGGCATTGTCCATCTTAGCAACAACACTATGTAAAAAAAAGTAAAGTTCCCTTAGCCCAAACGGGCCATCGGGACTGATGAAGTTTAAAATTCATCTGTTTCTATAACCTAGGCATATGAAGGGATTGTGTGTGGTTAGCAAAACACCCAGCCGACTTTGCCAACAAGTCAGGTACACACTGGACTTGTGGGACGACTTTGAAACAAATTTCACCTGGAAAAATTCCCATGGTTCTCACAGAGGATCGAACCCAGGACTCTCAGGTCAACAGCCAAGTATCTACACCACTCGGCCATCCATCCCACATACAACACTATGCCTACCTTGCTATTCCTTTGTCCAGTGTGGCAAAAGAAACGTAACAAACATAAGTGGTGTCTTGAAAGTCAGCTTCACTGTCTCTGTCACCACCATGTTCAAATGAGCTAGGCGACACAGTTGTCCACTGCAACAGGGGCTGGGGAACTTGGGTGGACCTGGATTCGCTGCCGGAGCCTGGGGAGACAACTGTGACTGCCCGCATCTCGGACATACAAACTGGGTTGGGGCTCAAGGGTAAGGCCAGCAGCTTGATGTTTAAATTCATGCCCGTTTGATTGGTCAAGGCGAAACGTTCACGTATACAGATGACCCTTATGTCGTGCTTGATGTCTGACGTGATAGTGATGAAAACCATCTGAAAAAAAATAATATGAGACTTTAAATCATACTCCAGAATGTCATCGTTTAAAACTAAAATTAACGAGCATTTTATTAATAGTCTTTTTTTCATAAAATAAAATTTTTTTTTTAAATATTTTTTTAGAATTTCTATACAAGTAAAAAAAAAACCAACAGTTCAGATAATTTAGGCTGAATTTAAAAAAAAAGAAATAAAATTACCTCACAACGCTGTGGATCCTGGAACGTAATCTGAAATGAAGCGTGAACATAGCCATCCACAAATAACACTTTCCCTATTTCATCATTGTACCTGCGGTAATCTTGGCTTTCACCTTATAAATCAAAGCAAAATTCAAATCAATATCTACAGTTCTAAAAATGCCATTAAGATGTACCACTGTACGTTTATTTATGTACTCACCAGACATGGGAATGACTCTCTCTTCAGAAACAATGTCTTCATACCTGATAGCCAGCTTGAACTCATCCTTTAAAAACAAAAGAAGATGTATAATAAAACAAATTATTTTAATAAAAAATAATTTTAAAACATATTCAGTCTTCCCTCCTTCATCACAGTTGTTAATTTCCAGGCTCTATTGCAAAAGATAAATTTCTGCGAAGTAGGGCTCTTTATTTATAAATGGAGTGTGTTCATAGTTAAGGGAATAAAACCTTTTTTCAAAACATTTTGGAGCACTCAAGACATTAATTATCCTTTAGCTACCAAATACAAAAAAGAAAGGACCAAATTAAAAAAGAATAATTCATATTTACAAAGTCACATCATAGACGGTCATTAACACGTATAAAAGAATATACGCTGGTTGTGAACAAAAATGGGCAATCAGCTTAAAATGTGAGCATAAAAAAAAAAAAAGGTCAGGCCTTTACTTTCAAGAGGGGCGGGGCCATAGTGTGGCCCGACTTGATGCACCAGGTTCTTCCTTCGGCACCTCCAATCACTATATCCAGGTCACTGTCATTGTGCACCAGAAACACGGGGGCAACCTCCACCAGCAGGGTGTCGCACCCAGGGATGTACTCCGACAGCCGGATGTTGAGGTCGATGCTGGGCTGGGGCTCCAGGGTGTCCTCGGGTGTGGGTGAAAAATTCACAGCCAGATTCCCCAGGTCGGGGGGGAGGAGTTGATTCAGAGGTTCACTGACATAAAACAATTACATTGCTAGTGAATCACAGTGTGACCCTAATACGATGTGGCTGGTGTTTTTTTTTTTACATCAAGATTATTTATTGCATTCATTAATTTTTGTTATGAGTTTTAGTGTTAAATTTGTTTTGTTTTGAGCCTCTCATGTTTAGATTTTATATTTAGTCAGTTAAACTAAATGACAAGTACCTTAAAACTGTTTCAATGGTAGAAAAGAAAAAAAAAACCGCTTCTATGAGTTTTTAAAATTATTCACAAAAATTCTTGCATTCAATAAAAAATTCTTGCATTCAATAAAAAATTCTTGCGTTCAATAAAAAATTCTTGCGTTCAATAGAAATTCTTGCATTCAATAGAAATTCTTGCATTCAATAAAAAATTCTTGCATTCAATAGAAATTCTTGCATTCAATAAAAATCCTTCATTCATTCAATAAAAATTCTTGCATTCAACAAAAAAATTCTTGCATTCAATAGAAATTCTTGCATTCAATAAAAAATTCTTGCATTCAATAGAAATTCTTGCATTCAATAAAAATTCTTCATTCATTCAATAAAAATTCTTGCATTCAATAAAAAATTCTTGCATTCAATAAAAATTCTTGCATTCAATAATTATAATAAAAAATATGGACATTACATGTCAACATTGTTATTCTTTTCATCAATCAGATAGGGCCAAGCCACATGGACAGTGTCCATTTTCTGCTCACACAGGTTCTCAATGTCCACACTGGTCAGCTGAGCTCGTGTCAGTTGGCCGATCAGTCCAGTGGACAGCTTGACAGCTGGATCTGACAGCATCATATTACTGCTGGACAGGAAAAAAAAAAACTTGATTCGGAATAATTTTACGGAAATATAGTTCAGCTGTGGAGAAATATTATACCAAAGATTCAACTTAACAAACCCTGAGGGATTCTCAGCAGATGAACAATAGCAAATACATTTCAGCAGCCATGGCCCAATGACAAACTTTTGTTAGCAGAATGACCAATCACTGTTTCTTTATTTAAAAATATCTGATACATTTTCTGAGCCCTACAATCTATGGAATGCCATCTGAACCATCAAAAAAAAAAATACCTTGAGTCTAGGAATTTAAGTCAGTGATTGTTTTCTCTTCCTATTGGTCATCCCATCCCATAAGAACTAATCCTCATGTTAATTTTTAATTCCTGGCAGAGAGATATGGATTTTTTTTTCTGGTTCTGCTGAAAGTACCTGAAATTAGTTGGAAAGTGTGGGCATTGTGCCAATCACCAGCATAAGCCTCTCGTGCTGCCCATTGCACTCACTCTCAGACACTGTGGCGAGGAAGGAACCGCCCCATGAGTGGTTTATAGCATACTAAGAGATGAACATCTCATTATCACAGGGACTTTAACAATAAATTATACAAAACATGTATGGACTAACTGATCGGAAAAGAAAATTGTCATTTGTATCCTGTAAAGAAATGAAATATCTACCCAAGCCTGAAAGCCATCTCATGAGTGACGTCCCCGCCGGTGCAATGAAGCTGAAACTCTCTCCCTTGGCTCTTTACTTTTATCTCCTGGGTCTGCTTGGGTGAATTCAGGTGGATGTACAGCGGGCATGGAAGATGCGTACGTACCACATATAGTGGGGTCAGCATTATCTGAACAATTGGTGGAGCATCGGGTAAATTTTATAATAAAACTCATGTGGGTCAATAACAAAGCCAGTTACTGAAATAATTTCTTTCTTTACTTTAAAATCAAAAGAAAACAGCGAAGAATCTCGTGACAAAGATTTTAAGATAGTAATTTTTTTAAAATGAAAATTTTTTTTTTATTAAAATTATTACTAATATTGCAAAACCTAAAATTAAATGTAATACAATTCAGAATGTTCAGAATTTAAAAAAACAAGTTAAAAAAATGGTAACAAAAAGCGCCAAAGCAATACAATACTATAATTTATATACAGATAAAATACTTCAACACTAAGATATCAGACAATTTTACAAACTATTACACTGGAAAAGGAAACCTGTCAAATAAAACACTAATTAATTAATTAGTGTGGTTTCAAGTTTTGTCTCTCGCCAGACAGCCTGATTTTTCTATTAGTTTTTTTAATTGTTAACAGAACAAAAAGTAAATAAAACTCTGAACGTCTGGGGGAATCCACATGTGACTGCTGGGAATGATTCGTGATTTTATGAGAGTGAATTTAAAAGAAATTAATAAAAACGATTTTTCAGAGATCTGAAATCTGATATGAGTTCTGTAGTGCATTATTTATGTCAACAATAAAACCAAAGCTGCAATGCAATCAATGTTGCCAATAAGGTCTATGGCCATCAAAGTACAGCAACATGATTAGAGGGAAAAGTAATCAGTAAAATTAAGTTCAGATACATATCTGTGAGTTTCATGGCACTCACATTTAAAGGTATAATTTATTTTACTAAAAAAAAAAACTTGCAGTGTGCACATGAGTCTGAGTTACTAATCGTCATAAATAAATTTTATAATGCATTAAACAAAAAACTCAAGAGGGGGCGATTTTAATTTAAATAAATACTGCAAATACTAAAATACTTGCTATTTGCTTCATGAAACAAACAAATTTGAGAGGAATATTAAGAAAATGCACAGAGTTAAATTTATATGAGCATAAATTAACAAAAATATTTTTAAACCCTTAAAAATATATCAACCCAAAATTTTGAAAATAATAGTTGCCGGCATAAATACTCATAAAAAAACGTAAAAAATGACACATTCAACAAAAGCAATACAGTGGTAGACTCAAACAAAAATGTCATAAAGCAAAGACCATATGGATAGTGCACAGGGGGTCATAAAAAAAAATGCAGTAAAACCTTGCGCATTCCCATTTCACTGCTACGCACACTTTTTAAGACTCAATGATAGCTGCGGCTACTTCACCGATTTGCAGCTTCATGACTATATGCTAAAGGCCACATGCATTCAGTGAATTTATAGGTGCAGTCATTTTTAATTGCTTTCCAAAAGTTTTACGGCTAATTTAACATCATCTTTCAATCAACCGTCATGGCTGATGAGTATTCATTCTACTGCACCATGTTACTTAGTGACTCTAGCTAAACATTAAAAAAAAATAGGTTCCGGAAACTCAACCAATGAATGTGCGAGGTCTCACTGAGTGGTGAATAAACTGACCAAAGAAATAATAAAACACTTTTCCAAAACCCAACTCACTGCAATTTTAAAGATATATAAATAGTGATACTTTTTTTAGCCAACTCACTGCAATTTTAAAGATATTTTAAAAGTGATACTTTTTTTTAGCCAACTCACTGCAATTTTAAAGATATTTTTTTTTTTAGCTATATTTCCATATACCAAGTTATATTTAATTTTAATAAAATATTGTACTATTTTTTTTTCTTAAATAAAGAAAAATGGAATCAAATTTTGCAGTAATTGTACATAAGAAATACGAGGGTCACAAGTTGTATGAAAGAAATCAATTATTAAAATGTATTTAGACAGAGCTGTGTTTTGGAGAAGAAGAACTCTTCAATTCTTAACACCTTTAGTTTTTGTCTTTCTGTTATTGTTTTTTTTTTTTTATTCGTCTTTTTATTTAAAAAAATTTATTTCTTTTTTTCCTTCAGTATTTACTATTCTAGCAGTGCACAGACTGCAACCATCTCAACCAAAGAAGATGCAGAGCTGTAACTGGTTCAAACCAAATTTAAGAACAAAAAAAAATTCTTCTCAAAGAGAAGAGCAGAGCGACAAAATAAAATGTTCATTATATTCAACATTCACAATAATATATGTGAGCCATCTTATAGCTGGGCTACTGTATTCCAAGAATTAATAAAAAAAAAAATGTTCTCCCCCACAGCGTCACTCACCATCCTCAGCGTGGCCGTCTGATAGGCTCCCTGGTTGTTAACATAACGGACGTTGATGAGAGTGAGTGATAAAAAAATAAGATTTAAAAGAATAAGGATAGAATTATTTTTTTTACAATTCATGAGTGAAAGAGTGATAGAGTGAAAGAGTGAAAGAGTGATAGAGTGAAAGAGTGAAAGAGTGAAGGAGTGAAAGAATGATAGAGTGAAAGAGTGAAAGAGTGAAGGAGTGAAAGAGTGAAGGAGTGAAAGAGTGAAAGAGTGAAAGAGTGATAGAGTGAAAGAGTGATAGAGTGAAAGAGTGATAGAGTGATAGAGTGAAAGATTGATAGAGTGAAAGAGTGATAGAGTGATAGAGTGAAAGAGTGATAGAGTGAAAGAGTGAAAGAGTGAAAGAGTGATAGAGTGATAGAGTGATAGAGTGATAGAGTGAAAGAGTGATAGAGTGAGAGAGTGATAGAGTGATAGAGTGAAAGAGTGATAGAGTGAAAGAGTGATAGAGTGAAAGAGTGATAGAGTGATAGAGTGAAAGAGTGATAGAGTGAAAGAGTGATAGAGTGAAAGAGTGATAGAGTGATATTTGAAATGATGAAATGTGAGATCCGGGGTGTCTCTGGTTGATAGGTGTGTGACCTACTTCTGCTGCTAAATTTGACTAAAATTACTACAGATGAACAAGATGGCATGCAGACTAATTGAAGAGGGGGGAACAAAATGCACAACAAAAAAATATGCAGTTGTAAGATTTTCAAAACATAAATCCTTTAAGAGAATTGTTGTTATTAAACCGTTGTCCACAAGTGCCTGGAATATATTAGATTTGCTGACAATTCTATTATCTTTGCTGTGCCTTTTAATTTCAGGACTTTTTTAAAAACAATTTTTTTTATACCGGATAGAAAAACTTTTGCTATTGTACCTAAAAATGTGTGTGACTGACTTTTCGTTTTAATATGAAATAATAATATGAAAGAGGAAAGGTTCAGGTGTAATGATAATTTGACTCCTGATTTCTATTTATAGTATCCCTGTGTTTCACTGCAAATATTAATCTGATTTTAAAATATTTTTTTACATCTAAAAAAAAATGAATTGTAAGTCATCGAGCTCAATCACCGGTGATTTAAAGATAAATCTTAAAAATCTGAATTCAAAAAAGGCTTCACTACTAAAACCAGAAACAAAAATATGAGTAGAAATCTAGCATCGTTTTAATTCATCTGCCTGATTGGTGGGCTGTTCTGATTTTTTACTTACTAGTTTTTGTGGCATGCCATAGAAGTGTTGACAGAAGACTCTGCACCAAATGTGAAAATAAGCTGTACTATCTGGCAATGGAATCTGGAGAATATTTAAAACTCTTAGTTTACTTTATAATTTTAACATGATATTCAGTCCATTTTTGTTAAATGAATGTTAGCAATATATCATTGAAGCCATCATCTAATGATGAGATGGCTCACCCTATCATATTTTTTTAGTTACATGAGCTAAAGGTTTTGGTCATTTTTTTTATTTTAAGTTAAATTGGAAAGCAGTGGTTATAGAAAGCATCTAAACTTGTTAGGTGTGACAGAGCAGTAAAATGTTAACAGCTTATTATTTGATGGAAATGTTTACCTTACTTAGCTCTGTGATAACTAATTATTATTTGATGGAAATGTTTACCTTACTTAGCTCTGTGATAACTAATTATTATTTGATGGAAATGTTTACCTTACTTAGCTCTGTGATAACTAATTATTATTTGATGGAAATGTTTACCTTACTTAGCTCTGTGATTACTAATAATTATTTGATGGAAATGTTTACTTTACTTAGCTCTGTGATTACTAATTATTATTTGATGGAAATGTTTACCTTACTTAGCTCTGTGATTACTAAAATAACTAGATGGGAGTGGGGGGGAAGAGTCATTTATACCTTGACCATTTGGTTGTCTTTCATTCTGTCACCACTGAGAAAAACTTCATGAGACCAGGATGTGGAGTAGCCGGCCAGTCTGAACTGGACAGGGTTGAGCATGACATCGTTGGACGTGAGAGAAGGAAGGTGCTCACCTGGCTCTATCATGTAGTGCTGGACCAGGGTCTGACCTGGAGTGAAAAAAATTTAATGATGTAATTTTATTCCAATAAAAAAATAAGAAGAAACAACCATGGCTGCTGCCAGCTTACGGAAGGTGAGGTATTCAACTACACTTAGATCCACATATATACATGTATATATATATAGCTTGAGGGCCTATGTCTCCCGTAGTATCCATGGCCATTGCAGTATCGGCTATGATGGAGATGAAAGAAGGGCACTGCAAAAACCATCCCATTAGTGGTTTATAGGATCTAAGAGATTTTATCTCATCCTTACAGGGACTTCACACCCCATGCAGCCAAACCAACTCTGTTTTAAGCCCAGATGAGCTTCAGCGAAAAAGTTAGAAATGCTGGGAAAACCTTTTCGTGATAACAAGAATGTATGAATACAAAAAAAATCATTATTAACTTACAAGTGAGAATCAGTGGTCTGACCTGGGCCCAGATCAAAGATTGATCCCTTAAAAGACCAATCCAGATTTTGTAAATACACTGCAATACAACATCTTATTTACTTTTTAAAAATTTTTAGCTTAAAGGCCTTTTTACCATTATACAGCAGCTTATATTTACCAATCTACAGATGAACACAACATTTTCTAAAAAAAAAAAAAAAAATTTTTAAATGTTTGAAATGAAGATGTTTACTTGGAGACTTGGCCTTGTTGGACTGGCTAGATGAGCTGGCCGCTATGCTGACCCTCATGCTGATGGGCTGGGAGAGGCGGTTGCAAACGACCAACTGACCACAAACAGTTATCTGTGGACAGAGATTAAAATTGTCAGCACATTAATTTGGTAGCCCATCAAAGTTAGAGGTCTGACTATCACATCAAAAATCAAACTCCTGCTGTTAGACCAACCTTGGTGTGCCATTGCTATATCCTGGCACCCCCCACCCCCCCCCACCCCTCTCAAGATTTTCCTTTCCCTGTTAACTCAAAATATAAATTTGCTTAGGGCCTGGAGTAGCTATCATAAATTCTCAGGTCAAAGTTCACACTCTATATATCTAGTGGTGCCCTCTTGACCGTTGCACTATTGGCCTGTGGTGGGGAGGGATGAAAGAAGGGCACCATAAAAAACGGTCACATTAGAGGTTTATAGGCTCTAAGAGATTTCATCTCATCCTTACTGGGACTTCAGACACACAAGACTAGCATAAAACATTTTAAAGCTGCAAAGCACATCGATGATATATTGCCGTTGTCTAGTCATAAAAAGCTAAGTTTGTTTTTTAAAACCTGTGTCTGAAGGCCAGAAAGTTTCTTGACTTTAATGATGACCACATAGCTCTGGTCTCTGGCGGTGACACTGTAGACTGTTGTTCCTTCTTTGTCAACTGAGAAAGGTTCTGTCCACTTCCAGGTCGGCTTATCCATGCACAGATGCATCAACTGGTAAAAATAAATCCTTAATATATATATATATATATATGGACATAAAAAATGCTAGCGTGCAATTAATTTATAAACTTTTAATAAGAAGTAACAGCGCAATTAAGATATAATATGTACATCAAATTAAACCAAAATTTAAACTCGTCTTTGATCCTGGACTTTGATCATTATATTATATAGCCTATAGAAATTAGCAACAGGAATAAGTCTTACTGCAAAACATATGGCAGTGATAAGCCCTCAATTATTGCCTTAACATTTGACTCCAAGACACAGAATTTATGCCACAAACAACTGACTAGATTATTTCAAGTTACCAGAGACTTAAAACATCACAACTTTAAACAATAAAAAATGTAGTCAACACACCTGAGGACTGGTGTAGGATCTCCAGCTGTAGCCGTACATCTCACGTGAATACAACAAAATATTTTCATCTGTTCCAGCCTAATGGATGACGCATTATGCAGACATTAAATGTGGTGAAATAAAGTACATGATTTTTTTTTAATTATTAAATAAATGTTTAAATAATTACACCTTGTCTCATAGTACATGTTAGTACATGTTAGTGCATGTTAGTACATGTTAGTGCATGTTAGTGCATGTTAGTACATGTTAGTGCATGTTAGTGCATGTTAGTACATGTTAGTGCATGTTAGTACATGTTAGTACATGTTAGTGCATGTAGCACTACCTAAGAAAACAAGTTGTTTTTTTCTGGGTGGGGGGTGAAGACATCTTGTAAAAATTTATGTTAAACTTATAAAGATAAACAAATAAATAAGAATAATTGATAGGACTCACTTGTCCGAACCTTAATGCACATGCCATGTTGTTACACACGATGTAATGGCTGAAGATTAATTGTGGACCGGAAAACTGTGGGTTGAACTGAGAAAAAACATATACATTTTATAAAAAAAAAAAAAAGAAAGAAAACGTACACCCAAATCAAGTGAATGTTTTTTTATTTGACGGATCTGATGGTTTAAAATATGCAGATCTGGGAGAATATTAGAGAATGAACTCACCGAAGACCAGGATGTCACTGCCATGTTCAGAGTGTGCACCGTGCTCTTGCCAACTTTCACTCTGAACTTCTCACACTGTAGGAAGCAATTAATTTCTTGTTTCTGTCATGAGAGAGTGGCATATTAGAATTATTTATTTTTAACAATAATCCATGAATGTTTATATTAGATGTAAGTGGGGAATAAGCTAACAGGGTGCAGAAAGAATTAAGGGAAAAAAAGATGTGCGCAAGACAAAGAGGAAAGCAGATTGTATGAAAATATATTTAAACTTGAATAAAAAAAAAAAAGGGATGACAAAAAAATCCATGGAATATAGTCTTAAGCACTAAATTTTACTTCAGCGGAAAAGTTGGGAAAATTTTAACATTAAAAAATCATACTTGAGTACAAGACTCTTATCAAAACTGAAAACATCGTCACAACAAGAAAATATTTAAATTTAGAATATTCAGAGGCTTACTCTATTAATGATAGAAAACTCTGTTGTTTTTTAAAAAGATATCCAGTGAAATACATCCAATGAAATACATCAAAATGTTCATATGAATTCTAAACTGGCAGACTGCGATTTATTGATTCATTCATAGCATGATTTCAAATAGGGCCTTTTGTCCGTCTGCTCTAAAAACCACTTTACCTATCACTCTACATAAGTAAAAAAAAAAAACTGCAAGGGAGGCCATCCAGTAATGTATAGACGATTTAAAAAAAAAAAATCAGTATACCAAACTGTCCGAGCTACCTTTCTGATGTCAGTGACCATGTCCAATGTCATGGTCAAATTGACAGGGCTCATGATGGTGTCCATTTTTAGGTTCCCATATTCGAGGACATTCAGGCTGGCCAACAAGGACAACTGAAATGTATAAGAAAACAAATTTTCTTGCAATGCTTTTAGAAAATGTTAAATGGGCTTGAATATGCACAATCAAACTAAACAAAGTGACAAATATAGAATATATGTAGAGCAAAATAAGCATGAGCAATATCATATTCTGTAAACAGTCATTCAAGTACTTTAAAGTTTCACCAATTAATGTTTTTTTTGTCCTTTACCAAATTGGTATAACATCTAGGTATGGAGCAACTATGAAAAAAAATCTATCACTTTGATGAAAGATTAAAAAGCTTTATAATAAAGCTTCAAATTAATTTTTTTTCAGGCATTCAAGGCCAGGTTTTTTTAATAAATATATCGGAATATATATATGACAGAAAAAATAAATGCCCTATTTAAAACTGAATGTTTGATGACAGCTTTTTAAATTGTAGGTACAGTATTTAAATGGGATGGGTGGCCGAGTGGTGTTGATGCTCTACCTTATAGAGTCCTGGGTTTGATCCTCTGTGAGAGCCAAAGGAATTTTTCCAGGTCCTAGAGAAAGTTAGTTAAAGTCCCACAAGTCCCCTAATGGCAATATCTGGGAGCTTATGGGAATATGAGGAGCTTATGGGAATATGAGGAGCTTATGGAAATATGTAGGAGCTTATGGGAATATCTGGGAGCTTATGGGAATATGAAGGAGCTTATGGGAGTATGTAGGAACTTATGGGAATATGTAGGAGCTTATGGGAATATCTGGGAGCTTATGGGAATATGAAGGAGCTTATGGGAGTATGTAGGAACTTATGGGAATATGTAGGAGCTTATGGGAATATGAGGAGCTTATGGAAATATGTAGGAGCTTATGGGAATATCTGGGAGCTTATGGGAATATGAAGGAGCTTATGGTAGTATGTAGGAACTTATGGGAATATGTAGGAGCTTATGGGAATATCTGGGAGCTTATGGCAATATCTGGGAGCTTGTGGGAATATGCAGGAGCTTATGGGAATACCTGGGAGCTTATGGCAATATCTGGGAGCTTATGGCAATATCTGGGAGCTTATGCGAATATGCAGGAGCTTATGGGAATATGTAGGAACTTATGGCAATATCTGGGAGCTTATGGGAATATGCGGGAGCTTATGGGAATATCTGGGAGCTTATGGCAATATCTAGGAGCTTATGGGAATGTGTATAAGCTGATGGGGATATGTAAGATTTTATGGGAACATCTGTGAGCTTATGGCAATATCTTGGAGCTTATGGGAATATGTAGGAGCTTATGGGAATATGTAGGAGCTTATGGAATATAAGGAGCGTATGGAAATATGTAGGAGCTTATGGGAATATTTGGGAGCTTATGGGAATATGAAGGAGCTTATGGGAACATGTAGGAGCTTATGGGAATATCTGGGAGCTTATGGGAATATATGCCAATTGATTCTACTCCTGTTTAGTATTTGGCGAATGGGACATAGGCTTGTGTTTATTTTCAACCACGTAGGGTCAAAATATTACGCATCAGTAAAGTCTACTCCTATTTTTCAATATTTGAAACAGACTATAAGCTTCGTTTCAATTTTCTGCTATACAATGATCAACTGCCATGCATAAGGCAGATTCAAGTCTATGTCAATTATCGAAAAAGAGAGATAAGGAAAGAGAGAGACAGAGAGAGAGAGAGAGAGAGAGAGAGAATGGGAATATATGGGAACTTATGGAAATATGAGGGTGCTTATGGGAATATCTGGGAGCTTATGGCAATATCTGGGAGCTAATGGGAATATGTAGGAGCTTATGGGAATATTAGGAGCTTATGGGAATATTAGGAGCTTATGGGAATATGTAGGAGCTTATGTGAATATGTAGGAGCTTATGGGAATATAAGGAGCTTATGGGAATATGTAGGAGCTTATGGAAATATCTGGGAGCTAACCCTAACCCAGCTTTAAATGGTCACCTGACTTAAGTTAGGGTCAGGAAGTAAAGGCAGCTAGGTGTCGTGCTAAACACACCATCCCTTTATATGTCGAGGTTACAAAAAACAGATTAATTCTACATTTCTTCTGCTCCGATTGCCCCTAAGGGAATTTTACTATTACAGTATTAAAAAACTATTTTGCATCCTTTTTTTTTCCATGAATTTGTAGTCAGATCCGAAGTAAATTATTCTACAAACCAAGATCCAGTTATGTACAACAGATAATTATTTTTATTATTAGATGCACTTACATGAAAAAAATTAAATGTCAAACGTAAGAACTATTCGAAAACGAGCTTGGATGTTCTGTTCAATTTAAATTCTTTTGTAAAAAAAAAAAAAAGCATATTGGAATAAGTTGCGTTTGTATTTTTTTTCTTTTACAGTCCAAAATTTTTTTAGCACCAAAGCTGTACAATTAACCAAAGCTGTACAATAAATCAAAGCTGTACAATTAACAAAAACTGTACAATTAATCCGTTTTTTTTTAATGAGACAAATGTTTCATCAAGTCATTTTTCAAAAATGTGCACAATGTTGTGTAGGTCTCTGTGTTCAGCTCAATATCAAGTTCATATAGAGGGGATTCATTATTACCATTGACCACTAGTCCTTGCAAAATAAATATCCATAGATTAAATAAATAGTTTTGGCCATGTGGTCATTCTGCCTGTTCACAGTGATATAAAATCGTATAATTTATTACTTTTATGACTTAACATTAAAAAAAAAAAAATCATATTCTGTGCTTATTAAAAGTTTTAGTTCCCCTTCATAGCCCTAACGGGCCTTCGGGGCAGATGAAGTGTAGAATTCATCTGTTTCTATAACCTCGGCACATGGTGGGATTGTGGGGTTAGCACACGCCCAGCCCCCTTTACTTCCCCAACTTAAAGTCAGGTACCCATTTAAAGCTGGGTGGACTTGTGGGACGACCAAATTTCACCTGGAAAAATTCCATGGGCCTCACCAAGGATCGAACCCAGGACTCTCAGGTCGACAGTCGAGTATCTACACCACTCTGCCACCCGTCCCACAATTAAAAGTTTTAGCCAAGAAAAAAAACTAAAATTTTTGTGGCTCTGAACAGTGCAGCTTTAATTCAGAATCAAAATATTCCCACCTTCACTTTAAAATCTGATTCCACACCAGCGATGTAAGAAGACGACCCCACCACACCTTCCACTTTAAGGACGGCAAATATCTGTTGGTTAACAAGGTCAGGTGACATGGTGTACAGCGACAACTTGCTGGGGACATCTGTTATAAGGAAAAATGTCAAATTTTAAAGAGTCGATATATGAACAATAAGCAATGAGACATCTGTTATAAGGAAAAATGCCAAATTTTAAAGAGTCGATATGAACAATAAGCAATGGGACATCTGTTATAAGGAAAAATGTCAAATTTTAAAGAGTCGATATGAACAATAAGCAATGAGACATCTGTTATAAGGAAATGCCAAATTTTACAGAGTCGATATGAACAATAAGCAATGAGACATCTGTTATAAGGAAAAATGCCAAATTTTAGAGTCGATATGAACAATGAGCAATGAGACATCTGTTATAAGGAAATGCCAAATTTTAAAGAGTCGATATGAACAATAAGCAATGGGACATCTGTTATAAGGAAATGCCAAATTTTAAAGAGTCGATATGAACAATAAAAAAATGGGACATCTGTTATAAGGAAATGCCAAATTTTAAGAGTCGATATGAACAATAAGCAATGGGGTTTTTTTTTAACTTTTCTATTCTGTATAACAAAAACTTTTACTACCACCTGTTTTATTTATTTATTTTTTACATGTCATTTTTAACACTGCATGAAATACTTTTATTTTTTAGCGTATCATTGGAAAAGTTTCATTGTTTCATTTACTGATTATATCAAAGTATGAATTCAAATGTAAATAAGATCTTGATCTTTTGTCTTCTCTAATAACCACCTAACCAAATACTGTATATAATTTTTTTAAATCTTCAAGGGAGGCCAGCCATTCAATAAACTAAACTGTCAGAGTTACCTTTCTGATATCAGTGACCATGTCTAATGTCACAATCAAATTGTCACGTAATGTCATCCTACCTGATCCATTGTAGCCAAGGTGATGACAAAACTGGAGGTGAACTTCTGGGACAGACAGAGTCACCTGGAAGGTTGGAATGACCGAAGGCAGAAAGGCAGAGTCCACACACATGCAGGCAGCCAGCGATGTGGGAAGTACAGCAGCGTGCGACCTCTTGGTTAAACTGTCAATATTTAAAAGAGTGGGCAAAATATTCGTTGTATCCACCAACTTCAAAGTTTAGTCTTTTACTGTGAGCTAATTATAGCTCAGCTAGCACATTGTCTGGTACATATTTCATTTACAGTGAGCTAATTATAACCCAGCTAACACATTGTCTAGTAAATATTTTATTTACAGTGAGCTAATTATAGCTCAGCTAACACATTGTCTAGTAAATATTTCATTTTTGTAAGATGAACAAAAAAAGGAAAAATAACAAGTGAAATCAAAGTCTCTCTAAAAGTGACAATTAATACATCACCTTTAACATAAGATAATGTTTAGTTTAAAGATATAATAGTGAGTGATCTATGACAAAAATGATATCAAGAAATTATAAGTAAATATAAAATTTCATTCTTGTCCACCCAAAAAAAAAATGTGTCGAGTTTAAATACAAACACCGAGGACCAATAGCAGCGCCAGATCCATTTCCTGTGTCGAAAAATGTTCACTTCATTCTATAGTGTACCCGTAATCACAGCCAGAACAGCTTTGTAGTGCCACTGTATCCCCGACATAGCTGAGGCCTTTCCTCTATATCACCACCATGGCTGAGGCCTCTATGTATCCCCATTATAGATGAGGCCTCTATATCCCCTCCAAAGATGAAGCCTCTATATATTCCCCACCATGGCTGAGGCCTCTATATATCACCGCCCTAACCCCAATCAGCCTCACTGTCACCCCATGATCAAACGCAGGAACACTTCTCACACGACTGACTCACCCTGACTCTTCCAGAGTGAACTGAAGCAGGACCACCCTCCACATTCTGGCGCTGACACACTGGGACTTGTTGGTGGGCCTGGGGTCTGGCAGGTCCACGGCCACTGGCTCATTCTCAGACAGGTGAAACTTTACCAGGTCTACAAAAGTTTCACTCAGCTCATCCCAGTACTGGAGAACACAGGGCACCTGTGGAAATAACATCAACTGTAGTACTGGAGAACAAAGGGAAATAACATCAACTGTAGTACTGGAGAACAAAGGGAAATAACATCAACTGTAGTACTGGAGAACAAAGGGAAATAACATCAACTGTTGTACTGGAGAACAAATGGAAATAACATCAACTGTAGTACTAGAGAACAAAGAGAAATAACATCAACTGTAGTACTGGAGAACAAAGGGAAATAACATCAACTGTAGTACTGGAGAACAAAGGGAAATAACATCAACTGTAGTGCTGGAGGACAAAGGGAAATAACATCAACTGTAGCTGCATATGGGCCAACTATGGCCCGCTGATAAAGCCAGGCCTGCTGACAACAGGTCCGGCCTACTATCTGCTTGTACAAATAGTTGACATTTAACTAGTACAGTTATCGCTACATCCATCTGACTTTGGTCTGGCCCTTCTATCAGATTTAAAAACCCATATGGCCTGCATTTCAAAAAGTTTGTCCACCACTGATCTAGATGTTCTCGGGTAACTTGAAGTATTTACCATCAAAATAAGAAACATGGAAAATAAGTTATGTTAAAGCTTTCCTCTAACCAAAGCAAATTTCGCATATCTAGGTAGCTCGCGAAATTCGCCCCTCTTTCGCGGCAATGTATTTACATGGAGATGCTCAAACCGCGTAGAATTTCCGCGGCGGTGCAGAGAAATTTCGCGGCATCGCTTCTTTCAGATTTTTTCGCGTTTCGCGAGTATAAACAATCCAAAATGGCTGCCTAGAAACATCGTCTCAAGTGAAAATCAAGGATAAAATTGATATAAATGTCTTAAAATTAACAAATAAGACTTACATTTATATATAGCAACTTGAATTATATCAGATTATACCAAAAAGTAAGTAGTAAGTGTTTTTTTTCACTTTTTACTTGTAAAATACCATAACTGTAGAAAATATATCATAAGAAGAAAATGTCTGCCGACGTCTTCAAATAAACAAAAAGAAAATTTAAAAAATCCTTATATCCGGTCGGCTGACGCCTACGTTCGCTTCGCTTAGGTGTAGCGAGGGTTTTTCGCGCTTTGAAAAATCTCATGTGAGAAATAGCGCAGCGGTTCGCTTCACTTTGGTTAGAGGAAAGCTTAATAGTTTTTTTTTTTTCTTTTACAAATAAAATGCTGAGCAGACCTGGTACATTCTTAGCATTTAAAAGTTAACCCTCCCTCCCTCCCTATATTCCCTATAGTGTCTCCATAGGAATTAAAATAATACTAGACCCCAGTAAATATTTTATACAAATGATTACTATAATTGTCCTATCCCTTATGATCACGCATGTCTATGATTATTGTGTAGCTCCCCTTTTTGGTATATTTTTAGGTGCTTGTGACCTGTTTATATTAAGGTCAAGCATGTATTAATATGAATGATGAAATAGTGTCACCCACGTAATAACCTTCATCTTGGGTTTGGTGCGGATCACCCACACAATAACCTTCATCTTCGATCTGGCGCGAAATCTACCCACGCAATAGCATTGACCTAAAGTTTTGGTGGGGAAAAGAGCGTGAGTGGACTACCTATAAGAGGGGAAGAGGTGATGGTCAGAAGAGAGACCAGGTGTGACATGCGGAAGAGGATAAGAGAAGGAAGGAACGAAGGAGGACAGTGCATTGAAGAGTAACGGTTGTTAGAGAGTTCATGTAGTGGATTATGAGTTCATACAAAGTAGACACATGTGGAGTAATGTATTCATGGATATTATAATGAGATGTTATTTATTGGCGAACTCCTCAGTTGTTAATCATTTCATTCTATTTATATGTGGATTCTCATCAGTAAAAATATCACGTATTAAACTTAAGTCGGGTGCCCGAGTGAAGCGAGATGGACTTGAAAAAACATTAACCAACTTTCATCGATTCCCTTTTGGTTTTTACGGAAGGGATCGGACCCAAGACACCCAGGTCACCCATCCCTCTATATGTTGTATGCAACATACAAAATTATTAAGGGGGGTATGTCATAGTGTAGTTGTGTGTGCTATGCACACAGGTGTGTGTGTGTGTGTGTGTTTGGAGCTTGGTCAGCCAGGTCAGCCTGAGGTCACGGGGTCAAGACTCTAGTTATTTCTAGAGTCCAGTTATTATATTTATAGAAAATATGATTGTCTAGTAAGTGCGATTGAGTTGGATGTAGAAAGTTCGAGGGATGATGCGTGCATATTATATAAGAGGCTGTTTGTAAGACACGGAGTTCAAGTGAGTTCAGTTTATGAAGTGAGTTCAATTAAGAGAGTCAAGTCAGTTCAGAGAGTAAAGGAGTTCAGCTAATCGAGTCGAGTTCAGTCAGTATATCAGTTGAGTTTATTGGAAAGTTGATAAGTGTTTATTCATTGACTTAGGAGATTATTAGACACAGTGATAATTCAGTTCACTTTGGATTTTATTTTACTGTTTATATTTTATTGTAATGTTAATAAATTATAATGGACCATGGTACATGAATTGAGTTTCTGATTTCATGACGGATGGATGGTGTACATGTAAGTGAACATAGTATAATTAAATCCGTTACAGGGTAAAAACATTATTGATGATTGCTATATAAATATATATTATTTATTCGGTTCTATTTCGTCTCACTATGTTTTTGAGTGTATTCAAATCCTGTGACTAAAAAAAAAAAACAACAGCAGCGACTATTCTAAAAAGTGTAAAAAGAGACATCACTCACTGTGCTAGCTTCTGCTGCGCTGCTGCTGTCCAGAGACTGCGTGCTGGCAGACAGGTAAAAGGGAACTGGGTTGAGGTGCAGGGCTGTGATGACCCGAGGATGTGTGTAGCACCAGGTCATGCAGCTGTTACCAATTGTGTCCTCGCCTCCAGAGCTGAAGATGATCTCATTGGCACTGGGCAGAAGGCTGGAACTTTCTGTCAGGCAAAGGGGGAAAATGACAAATAAACACAAACACACCAATGACTGTGTCATAAGACTGATGGGTGGTATCTACCGTGTTATAAGACTGATGGGTGGTATCTACCGTGTTAAAAGACTGATGGGTGGTATCCACCATGTTATAAGACTGATGGGTGGTATCCACCGTGTCATAAGACTGATGGGTGGTATCCACCATGTCATAAGACTGATGGGTGGTTTCTACCCTGTTATAAGACTGATGGGTGGTATCCACAATGTCATAAGACTGATGGGTGGTATCCACCATGTCATAAGACTGATGGGTGGTTTCTACCCTGTTATAAGACTGATGGGTGATATCCACCATGTCATAAGTTTGATGGGTGGTTTCTACCCTGTTATAAGACTGATGGGTGATATCCACCATGTCATAAGACTGATGGGTGGTTTCTACCCTGTTATAAGACTGATGGGTGGTATCTACCATGTTATAAGACTGATGGGTGGTATCTACCATGTTATAAGACTGATGGGTGGTATCCACCGTGTCATAAGACTGATGGGTGGTATCTACCATGTCATAAGACTGATGGGTGCTATTTACCATGTTATAAGAGGGATAGGTGGTATCTACCATGTTATAAGAGGGATAGGTGTATTAAAAATACATATTCTTTGTTTTTTGAGGGGTTTTTTAATAAGTGTTTTTATATTGTAAAATAAAACAAGAGAAAAGTCAGATACATTAATGCGCAAAATGCAATTAATAATTTACTGGATAATGTCTGGATAGTGTAAAAAAATAATTAAATAAAAAGTTACAGATGAGAGTCACGAAAATAAATTTTACAAACATAATTCATTTCTTCTAAATATTTAAAAAAAAAACAACAGCTAGTAAATAAATCAACAAACCAGGAGTCTGAAAAAAATCCTAAAACAGGACAAATTCAAATTTTTCAAAGACTAAAACCAGCACAAAACTGGGCCCAGAGAAAGAACCTGACCTGAGCCGTCTATAAACTGGAACTTGCCGCACCTCAGGTCGTCATGGGTTCTGTCTTGCACGAATTCTTTAACCGCAGGCGGAACATCCTGGCACTCTTTTGAAGACATGTTGTCTTGTTTCTGTATGACCATCAGGTCCTTGGATAGGCAAATAAATATTTAAATTCCATTACAATGAATCTCACTGCAAGAAATAACATCCTTTGCTATTTTTTTTTAAATAAAAAAGCTTTGAATAACCATATTTGTATAATGCCCACTTGTAGCGCTGGTAATATCTCAATTTACCAATGTGAAAAAACAGCCTACCCACTTCTAAGTCTACAGTTAAAAAATCTGACAAAATTTTAATGAGGCATAATAAAAAAAAAAAAACTGAATGTGAAAAAATTATTGTGCAAAGTACCAAACCTTTAAAATATCCTGGACATGCTGGACGAGTTCTGTCAAACAAAACAGATGCTCCTGGCCAAAATTGAAGAGAATCATGCTGGTTTCGATAGCCAAATATACCTGATGAAATGAGCATTAAAAAAAATTTCTCCATGTGTTGAGAGTAAAATAGTCATCACAGACACGTGTACTTGATGTATGTACATATACTTAAATAAAAAAAATCAAGTGAAACACAGCTCTACCTGAGGAAGTAAACCATCACCATGTAAAGGAATGAATGACATACTGGCATCTAAATTGACTGAGAATGGACCAATCAGAGGCCTGCAATTTTTCTGATAAAATGTCTTCAGGACAAGGTCTTTCAAGTGCACATGGCCAGTTAATGTGGGGAAATTTTCTGAAAATGAATAAAAAAAGCGACCCCATTTTAGTTACATATTTTACAAAAAAAATCTAACAGCTGATGATGAGCTGACAAATAATAATATGTATGTCAATTGTCATATAACTCAGACAATCATCTTTTATGTCATATAACTCAGTAAATCATCTTTTATGTCATATAACTCAGTAAATCATCTTTTATGCCATATAACTTAGAACATCATCTTTCATGTCATATAACTTAAGACGGTCATATTTTATATAGTTTTTTTTTAAACAAAATTATATCATATCATCACTTTTATGTTGTTCACTTTTCACATTAGATCTTCAGAAATTCTTAGCATCATACAAGTTCTATGATAACTCCAATTCTGAACTTGATCTATTTCTGGAAGTTGTTTGAATACTAAATCGTATAAAATGATTTGAGTAAAAAAAAAAAGTTAGATTTTTTTTTAATGATTTATAAGGTTAAAACACTTGACTAGCACCAAAGAAATAAACCTTAAATTAGCAGAAGGAAAAAGTCTGTTCAGCTGCCAGCAAGGACGATGGTCCCAGTGTTTGGGATTAAATACTCAAAGACACAAATAAAGCACTGGGCGTTCAAATTCCAGAGCAATGTTGGATTCTCAAGCAAAAGAATTGTATGAAAAATAACTGTTTGGATCCTAAGCTGTCCAAATGTCCGGTCCTTCAATATACCGACTGGTAAGAAATAAACAGCATTAGATTATTTGTAATTCACAAAGTACAACCAACCTGAAGGCTGTTTGGTCTGGTCAACCTCCAGTTCTAATCCTTCACTGGATATGACCGCACCCAGCGTATCAGACATCTCAAACATCAGCACAACTTGGGCAGTGCTGACCTCCAACCTCTGAGCCATGCTTAGAAATCCTAAATGTACCAGAATCAATAAGAAAACGCATTCTTTATTGGGTAGAGTAAAAAAAAAAAGTATTGTTAATTAATTTAATGAGATTTCCTTTGTTTAAAAAATTATATTTATAAAAATCTATATAGCTTTCAGGCTGTAGACCAGGGATTTTTATTTCACAGCATGATTGCCAAATATTGCACCACGGAAAATTTTTCTTGGCATGCCAAAAAAATGTGAAATATCAATTTTACTATAAGTACTATACATAAAAACTAAACTTACTGGCACACATACACAAATTCCATTTCAATTCACTCTGTTTTTGAAACTTTGATAAAGCCCAATTAGCTATTCCAGTTTTAGAATTTTCTTTCATAACACCAGCTCAAAAATCTAGGACATACAATATCTTATTCTATTCTTCTGTCCCATTTAATAGCAATCACCCACTTGTGTAGTCAAATAAACCCTTGAATGAAGTTCAACTTAGAGTGAAATGCATACATATACTTAATCCCTGTATTATAACAGATCTTTAAAAACTACAGCCGGCCTTCATTGTTCTTTTGACCATTAGTGGTCCTTGAAAAAATGTTGCTTGTCTGCATAAGAGAATATACCAAACAATCAAGCGACAAAGCAAAGCTAGCTTAAATTTAAATCCTTATTAGGTGATTTTTTTAAATTTTAAGACACCCACTTATAACCAATCACAAACACATTTAAAATCGTACATATGAAGAAAAAAAATTATAAATTTTAGTGTTGTGTGGAGTTCAGTGGTTTGCGGAAATGAACTTATGAATTTATTGGTCTACTGGAATAAAGCTCACAACTGAAGAAACCAGCGAAATCGTAAACAGTTTATGAGCCACTCTATCAAAACGCATTTGTTTGTATTATTGATTCATTCTGGACTAAATATTATACGTTTTTTTTTGTGCTATATTTTAATCTTTTGCCAAGCTAGTACTCACCTTTATTTTGAGTCTGTTTTTTATTCTGTGTCACTTCTCTATCTCCGCCACCACCACCACGCCCTGTTTCTGTCTTGCAATGACCAGGTGCAAATATTTCAGTCACCTGATTTACAAATGCCAATGACTGTTCCAATGCAAGCTTGTTCAGTTTGAGTCGCATGGGTCGGTCAAGAAGAGCACTTAAAGTATCTGTTTAAAAAAAAAGGGCAATCAATATAAAAACTTTGATTAAATAAATTAAGAGGAAAAAAAATATTTTAAAATTTTTCTAAGTTTTTGTTTCTATCTTTCTGCTAATATTTTTTTATTCCATTTTTTATTTTAAGTTTTTAAATCACCCTGTCCCAAAAGAAAAAAATTAAGTCCAAAGTAGTTAAGCCAAAAAAAAGACCTAGAAAAGTAAATGCTAATTAGGTCAAGTACATTTAGAAAGTTTTCTTTTATCAACTTATTAAAAATACTTGTTATAGAGCAGCAAGAGATGGATTCAAAGTTTATTTAAAATATATATACCACATTTATGAGGATAAAAATTTTGAATTTATACCAAACTTTGATCACTTCTGCATCAGCTTTTATTCACAATAAAATGCACCAATTTTGTAGAAATGTGCCTTGGCCTGAGGAACCCAACTAATTTTAGATTCTACATTCACTATGCCGTTACAGAATCCAGGCAACGCTACCCATATAAAATAGTAAAAACTTGTGATGTCAAAAAAATTATAACACAGAACAAATGATTTTTGTTTTGGAAAATATTTATTAAACAACTGAAATTTTCTCCTCAAAGTGGTGTAAATATTTATTCTGTTAATGTCTAAATCGATATCTCACCACCAAAAACAGCACCCAAAAAAATGATTGGTCAGTTACTGCTAAACAAATGATTACAAAAAAATTAAGAAAAAAAAAATGCACTACTAATATGTACAGGTATTGTATGCATTTATTGTGGTGATCGACCATCAAAAGCATGACACACTGAGGAATTTAAAAAAGAATAACAGTCATTACCTGGAACCGAAGGTTTGCTGGAAAATTTGACAGTAAGCAAAGATGGTGGGATGCCGGTGTAAGGGTGAGGCTGCCCAGGTCTGGTCTCCAACCAGTGGATGCTGTAGTCGGTGCAGTCAGGTATGATGTGGAACTCATCAACTTAGAAATCAGACGATCAGATAGTAGGATTCAACAAGAAATGTAACCCATAATTGTAATTTATAGGCAGCAGTAAAAAATATAGTAAGAATCACTGAGAGAACTTGTTAGTTGTTTAATTAGTAACTGCTTAATTATTTAGTTGTTAGGTATTTAGTAGTTAGTTGATTAGTTGTTAAGCCTGGCAACTACAATACTGCATGAAAATTATCGTATTCAAGGGTTACTATCATCATTAGCAGTATTCATTCTATCATTAAAGTTTAAACAAAATTTTAAAAAATAATAATAATAAAAAAATAAAAAAACATAAATAAACAACATACTGGCTGTTAAGTGCCTATTAGAAGCTCCTTTGATGAGGACGTCATAACATGAGCCTTCAACTTTCATTTCCAGGCTGCTTTGGGTTGACACTATGCAGTGGGGTTGAGTGACGTACAGATAAACAAAGGGTACCATACATATACTGCCCTCTGGGATAACTCTTTTTATACTTTCCTCAGCACTGGGCTAGATAGTTTGTTAAAATGCGTGTTACACAAAAATTTGCTTTTCATACATAAATAAATAAGTTGTTCACCAACTAATTAATTTAATATATTCAATGTTTAAATTGGTTTGTTTTATTTTATAGGCTGCATGGTTGCTGAAATAAACTATAACTTAAAAAAACATTCTTTAAAAAAAAATCATTTTTTATGACTTGTACATCTCAGTGTCTCACTAAACATACACGTATACATTTTTTATGACTTGTACCTCTCAGTGTCTCACTAAACATACACGTATACATTTTTTAATGCTTTTAAATATGTGATATACATGGGCTAGTTTTGTTTTGTTCTAATTTATATTCCAAAACTGTGGCACCATTTTTTTTTTAGGTTGACTAATGAAATCTAGACATGGAGGAATAATTAACTCAAAATATACATCCCAGTCTGTAAATCCTTTGAGATCCCTGTTGGAGGGGATCCTTTATTAAAACTATTTAACCCAAGTTGGCAAGTGAAGTTAATGTTCCTCCTATAGCCTCACCATCAAGACCATGTCACTGACAATAAAACAACCAAGCAGCATGGTTGGCGGCTATTTCTTAGAAATATTGGATAAGCACGTCATCAACTAAATTTCAATAAAAATGCTAAAAACAAACTTACTTTCATGAAATTTAATGCTGAAGTCACATCATCGATCAACTCAAAGCTATCAGAGTCTGCCTCTTCAGCTTTATCCGTGCTGCTGTTGGAAGACATTCTTGGCTTTGAGCTCAGAATCTGCTCCAAATTATCTTTGGCGTTGTACACCTTTCTACTTGCAGTAGGTCTGGCCCCAGATGGACTCTGATCGGAATGCTGACCGACACTGAAGGCTGGCACCTCTAGAGTGATCTTTTCATCAAGGATCTGAGGAGAATACGTTCAATTTGAAGTTGATTCATAATGTTCATTGGACACTGTAACATTTTAAAGTGATTCTGTGCTTGAGGAAACTATCTTAGCATTTGTTACATCAGATATGTCCATCCAAGAGGACGCAGATTTAAAAAAAAACATTTTAGCTGACATTATAAAAAAAAAGTGTATGAAATCAATCAATATAAAAAAAGTGTATGAAATCAATCAATATAAAAAAAGTGTATTAAATCAATCATATAAAAAAAAGTGTATTAAATCAATCAATATAAAAAAAGTGTATTAAATCAATCCATATAAAAAAAATCTGTCATGCAAATAAAATGCTTTGTGATGAAATATTAAAATTTGAAGTTAAAATAATCGCACAAAAAAAAACATTCATCAAGGGAATTATTCATGTCATGTAAACTAAACATGACAACTTTCGCAAGAACTGTTTGACTTTTTTTATGTTTAATATTCAACGGAAGGAAAACTTTAATTCTGATAAACTATTTTCTTAACAAAAACCAGACTTGTACCTTGTGTGTGTAGACGCTGCAGGAAATTCTACTGGCTGTTACCAGGATGTCCACTGGAGCTGAAAGTGGAAATGAATTAGTTGCCACAATTTCATCTTTACCGGTGTCACTCATCTTCTCTTCCTCTGCCTTCACTGATAGCTGCTGTGATATCTGGTTCAATCCTCCCGCTCGCTGACCTCCTCTGTGGTCAAAGGTCATAGTGGACAGGTCGCTTTCAACGCCGCTATCAAATCCACCTATGTGGGGCTCTTTTCTGCTGCCATGCACCAAAAGAGGTGACAGCGTTATGCCAGACACTGAGTGCGGGGTTGAAACATCAGGCCGATGGATGGAGCAGTTCAAAATCTGGTTGGTGATGTCAGATATTAGTTTGATTTGACTTGTGCTGATGTACAGATCCAAGTGAGATGTCAGGTTGAGTTCAGTTGAAAGGCCGCAGATAAGCAAAGTCTGCATTGGAGAATTTTTTAAAAAAAGCATTTATGTCAATTTTTTATATTATAAATTCTAGCACCAACATCTTATTCTATGCATATAAAAGAAAATGTTCAAAAGTTTCTTAATATTTCAGAATATAAGCGATTAATTATTTTTGTTTAAGCAAGATAACTTCCTCTGAAACTATTTCAATAAAGTCAATAAAGAAGAAATATTTTTAATCACAGAGTGAATAAAGAGCCTTACAATGAAGCTATGATTAAGAATTTAAATATGTTACTAAAAATGATTCACTAATAAATGTTTGTATTTTTTAATTTGAAAAAAAGAGAACGATTAATGATGAGTAAAAAAAAAAATGGACCAAACAACTTACTCTTTTATTGAATTCCAATTCGTCGGCTTGTGGAACATACGATATAGGTGGTGCAACTACTATACTGAAGTCAAAGGGAGTTGCAATAGGGATGATTAGAATGTCCTTTCTATCATGTGTCTGACTGAAAAATAAAATCAAATCTTTTTATTACTGCAGATATGGCATGAAGCATGAGTGATGCAGGTCATAATCATATAAATAGATAATACTAATTTTTGATACTGTGTTTATTGAATATAGTTTGCATAATCGTTCATAATAAAATGACTACAAGTTTTAATATATATAACATTCATTTAAATATATAGAATGTATTTTGTTTGTCTTATTATTAATAAAAATATATAAATTTATGTTTGCATGTGCCTATTTATATAGCACAAAAAGCATCAATAAATTTTTCTCTAAGAGTTATGACCGACAACACTCATGCCTCGACCCTGCTGCAGATCTATTCTGATTTTGTTTTCTTTTAATATCGGTATTAGAGATTTCACCCTCTAGCTCAGCATAGCAAATATAGATTTACATGAATGCTAATATGAAAATATAATAACTGAATTAATATGTCTTGGTCGCTATTTTTTGTGACTATGAATGGTCTACTTGGTATCGAGAATGTAAAAACCTGTCCATAAGGAACGTGTTCCAGTCCAAGGCTGGGATCTGAACCATTGATCCACCGGATGGCTTCCTCAGCTCTACCTGCTGCACCTCGTGAATTAGATCTTTCCAAACTCCTGCCAGGCATAATAACATTTTTCAATTTATTTATTAACATAATTTTTTAGTTTCAAAGAATGAGATATCTTCATCTAAAATAAATATCAATGTTTCATTGGCGTGATAACTTGCATATAACCTTTTGATTATTAAATTGAAATTTATTCAATGCTTAAAGCATCCATAGTTATTACTTTTAAGTATCTAAATATCACATAGTATCTAAATATCACATAGTATCTAAATATCACATAGTATCTAAATATCACATAGTATCTAAATATCACATAGTATCTAAATATCACATAGTATCTAAATATCAAATAGTATCTAAATATCACATAGTATCAGAATGAAAAAAAAAATGTGGCTAAACATAAGCGTTATATATTTTTTAAATTGACCACCAAATCAATACAGGTAAGAAAGTGGAGTCAACAAGATGGCAATAAAAAAAAAAAACAGGAACCAACCAGAAGAAAATGAAATCCCCCTGACATCAATCTGGTACTGGCGATCTTCTATCACAGATCCTGGCTGATGAGTCCATCCAGACTGGACAGCATAATGGTATATATCTTTTTGAAGTGCAGTTCTGAAATATACAGGCAAAATGTAAAACATTCTCTTAATAAAAAGTCATAAGAAAAAAAAGATCGTTGAGTCAAAATGATATTTTATTGCAGTCATTCTGAAATGAATAATATTTATAAATTGAATGAATATTTTTAGGCATACATAATGCAATAAAATTGTATGAACGCTGAAAAAATTGAGAGAAAATTTAGGTTCAATACAAATAACTAGTAAAATAAATATTTTTGCAAATTAACTGTCAGCCAAATACAAAAACAACCTGGAAAAACCATGAGAACAAACCTGGATAAAGGGTTGTCTGCATGGGGCTGAATCAAACAGCTGTTCATCTGCACCATCAGGAAGTCATGGTTCAGAGTGGAGCAAAGTTCAGAGAAAAGAACCAGTTCTTGAAATTTGTCTTGAGCTTCAGGTGGTAAAGGTGTGCCATTGAGGCAGTTCTGAGCTGCCATGGCAGGATGGGATGCATTGCCTGAAGTGGCGGTGGTGGTCTCCGGATGCTCAGATATTTTCTTTGTTTGTTTATAATCGTTTAGAACCTGTCCGGATTTCAGTAAAAATATCCTGATTTTGCCAAGGTCAGCGTAGATCAAAGGCAGGTTGTGGACGCTGGATGGTTCAGTCCCCCTTGACTTAGGCTGATTGGGCACTTCCAGTCTGACAGCTGTAGAAGGTGCAGGCTTTTTTCTCTCTCCTTTCAACAGGCCATGTGACAGCCCAGAAACTAGCTGCACGACCTCTGGCCTCAGTACAACATCAAAGGGTTCGGACTTGACACAAAATTCTGAGAGAAACTGGTGGTAGTACATATCCACCGTCTCAAGTTTTCCAGCGGCGTCTGGGTTAGTTCCCAGGGGGGCGTCCATCTCATTCACAACCGGCAGGTCAACGTTGGCCCTCCTCAGCCGTTTCTTAACATTCTTGCAGAGGGCCCGGGTGAAAGTGATGGAAAGCACGCCATGCTTCTTGTCCCTGCCGGCAGAGTCATGGTGCTGTGCAAAGGAGGGAGTGGCCTCGTTCATCCAAGACGTGTTTGTCACTGTGTGCAAGTTGGCAGGCAGCTGATGTGAAAAAGACAGAACTATTCCATCTGGGTCAGTCCAGGACCATGTTCCGCTAATTCTGGAAAAAAAAAATGTATACAAATTTTTTTTTTAATTTTAATAAAAAATTTATAATTCCCAAAACAAACAAAAAATGTAAACAAGTATTAAGATACAAAATAAATTTGCAATATATATATATATATAATGATATATAAGCTGCGCAAAATTAATTATTGATATTTTTTTTCCAAAACAACTAAAACTTGAGATGCAAAAAATTTCCATCATATACAGAAATTTTTTACTCACCTTTTGACTGCATGTTGAATGCTGACTGACCCCAGAGTAACTTTGGCCTTACTGTAGACAGTTTGAGAATCCAAAGAGAGATCAAAATGCTCCAAAACAACTGACAGGCCCATCTCTGAATAGAACATTTTAAAAAAGAAGATGAGCAGCGCTATTATAACTGATGCAAAATTTAAATCATAGACAAATTTATTATAAAATTTGATCTCCAATCCCACAAGTTAGAAAAAGGAACTGATAAAAGGTAACTTACATAGGTGATGAAATCTTAAAAAAGAAAAATCTGAGCCTACAATGTTAACTGACAAATTACTATCATCAAAAAATAATAGGCATCTATTAGAGATAAAGTGGCAGACGAAGAATTCACATTAGTGGTACCCATGGAGGGGAATATGTGGCTCGCACAAAGATGCTCAGCTATCTTTACTGTCCTCAACTAATGCATGGCGCACATTTTAAGTTGTCAGGGCTCAGGAACAATTTTTACCCCCAACCCCCCCATACTATGGATGAACATGTTAATAAATTGTTTCAATAAAAATTTCAATTCATCTTTCAATAAGAAAAAAGGACACCATCAAGGGATATTCCACAGAGGGCCAGTTATCACAAGCTCCCAGATGAAGCAAGCATATAGACTTGTACATAATAGTCAGGTTCAGCCAATACATATTTACGATTTGTACTATGCAATCTATAAGTTATTGATCTACTGACCTTGTTGGGTGAGTGGACAGCTGTCGTACAATGTGCACTGGAGCCTAGGGAACATCAGCTGCAGCCACAGGGACAGTTTCACCCCAGCGTCCTCCCGGTCATCAATAATGCTCTCATGTAACGGACTTCCTTCGTGGGAGTAATCTTCTGAGACATCTATGGTCACATTTTCAGTCACTTCAACTGTGAAATGGGTGAAAGAATTGGATTAAATTCGAAACGATAATATTGTTTACTTTGCATCATTTGTATAATCAAAAGAATTTTTTTTAAAAGTTGACTGTAGCCCTTGCAAGTGTAATTTTCTTTCACCTAACCTTTAAAACAAGACATACATTGTTTGTTCTGTTCATAAACATACACAGGTCAGTGCAACAATTACATGCCGAAAAACAACACAGCCAAACACAATTACGTCATAATTTCAGAAACTTATCAGGAATATAGCAAAGTGTTACAAGTCACGACTCATTGTTGTGGTATCATTGACTAAAAAGTTACTGCATGCTATTAATTATCAAAACTTACCAGATCTGATGCTTTCTATCTTCTGTGTGGATGACACTGATCTTTTGTGACTAAACGATGGAGTCAGCAAAGATTTGTCCTTCTTCTGAACAAACTGACCACTGCAGTCTCTGACCATTTTGCTGGCATTACTGAGCACATTCTGTACCATCTCTAAAATAGTAGCGCACAAGTGGAGCTGTAAAAGTTTTTAAAAATATAAAAATCAGTGACAGTAATACTGGATAATATGAAATGTCTCGGGCATGTGGTTCTCAAAAAGTGGTCATGACCCATTAATTTGCAGAAAATTCAAATAGTTACTAAATACAGAAATTAAAAAACAATTAAAAATCTTCTATATTGTATCATTTTTTTATTCTCACAGGTTGGTCGCAATTCCCAAAAGTTTGATAACTATGGTCAAGAATTAATTGGATCTCTATCGGATTGCAAACATTTTTTTTAATCATAAGGACCAGATATAGATGTATACAAAAGGGACTGTTTATAAACGTCTGTAAAAGAAATTGAACGAAAAGTGAACTAAGGATTCGATTATCATCTATGCTCTCAATATATAATTCTCATCCGTAGTCCGCGGAAGATTGAGATGTTTATCTTACAGATATTATAGACCACCATTTGTTTTTGTAGTGCCCTTCTTACATCCCCACCATAACCCACAATGCAATTCTAGCTACAAAATAAATGAGGTAGGGACTAAACTGAGGTACGGACTGAAACAAGTGAACTAGTTGAAAAGCCTGCACAGCACTCAATAAACAATAAAGAAATAGACCACAAAAAAAAAAAATTATTTAAAATGTAACCATCATTAACGCCAATCAAATTTTTACGGTATTATGTTTATCAGAACCCATTATTACTAATGATCCAGATTAAGCTTGGTGAACACACACAAACAAACACATTGTAAATTAGGCGTTTATGTCTACGCTCTTAAAATATTCAAAAGTTCAGCAAGTAAATAATATCAATGTCATAAACAGTACAGGTACTGTCAGTGTCACCTGAGCCGCCGTAATGTCCAGCTTGGGCTGACCGACATCCACATGCAGGCACAGTGCTATGGTGCTGATGACCTCAGATGTGGGAGGGTTGTACTTGCAGGTCACCGCTAGCGTAGATATAATGTCCAGGGGGTGAATCAGGAACACAGGGTCACTCTGGCTGGACAGCAGGGAGTAAACACAGAGGTTGCTGATTTTCACAGACCATGGCAACTTCTCACCTGCGATGATTCCAAAAGTATACTCACAGTTTTCAGCTATTTTTTAAAAAAATCTATTTAAATCACAAAAATAAATTTCTCCCCTTCATGTTTAATCTGATTATGTTCCTTCAAAAAAAAATGTTCATATGTTTTATTTTTACATAAAGCTAAGTGAGAATACTAATGGATAGAACACAGCAACGGCAGCTGTGTGTGTAAAGGGTTTTTAGCAGAAGCAACTTGATATTAGTGGGACGGATGGCCGAGTGGTGTAGATACTCGACTGTCGACCTGAGAGTCCTGGGTTCTATCCTCTGTGAGGACCTTGGAATTTTTCCAGGTGAATTTGGTGCAAAGTCGTCCCACAAGTCACCCAGCTTTAAATGGGTACCTGACTTTAAGTTGGGGAAGTAAAGGCGGCTGGGCGTTGTGCTAACCACACAATCCCTTTATATGCAGAGGTCATAGAAACAGATGAATTCTACACTTCATCTGCCCCGATGGCCCGTTAGGGCTAAGGGAACTTTACTTTTTTTAACTTGATATTGCAACTTTTTCTTTTATTTCGAAGCATCCATTGGCAGCCCAATAATGTTGAAGTCCTGAGAAAAGACTTGTGGGTGCTATATTCAACTAAAAATTTGATAAGCTTTGCATGCATTTTGAAACTTTATTCCTTGCTGATATTAATTAATCCATTTTGGCAATCACCTATGTTGTTTTTTTTTTTACTCAATACAATTTCTTGAAATATTTGTACGATCTAAGCCTCAGGAACTATTTGTTACTTTCTTCGCATTTAGAAAAAAAAATGTGTGTAAAATCTTAACCATAACAGCTCACCTATCAGGGACCCTTGAATGGACCTGACCGGCAGATCCTGAATGACACTCATCGGCTTGGCCATGGTGCTGGTCACTGACAGTGATGGCAGACAGATGACCAGAGTGTCCGACAGCCTCCCAGCAAGGCGAGCTTGCTGGACAATAGCTAGTATATCTGAGCTGGACTCTGAGTTGGGAACACCAGTTTTGGGCAGGAATATGGTACAAGGCTTTAACTCCAGCTAATGGGTTGAAAGAAGGGGAAAAAAGAAAGGATTTTCACTTTGCACCACTATATGTCATTTCTAATGTGTCATTTCTAATGTGTCATTTCTAATGTGTCATGTCTAATGCGTCATGTCTAATGTGTCATTTCTAATGTGTCATTTCTAATGTGTCATGTCTAATGTGTCATTTCTAATGTTTCATTTCTAATGTGTCATTTCTAATGTGTCATTTCTAATGTGTCATGTCTAATGTGTCATTTCTAATGTGTCATTTCTAATGTGTCATGTCTAATGTGTCATTTCTAATGTGTCATTTCTAATGTGTCATGTCTAATGTGTCATGTCTAATGTGTCATTTCTAATGTGTCATGTCTAATGTGTCATGTCTAATGTGTCATTTCTAATGTGTCATTTCTAATGTGTCATTTCTGATGTGTCATGTCTAATGTGTCATTTCTAATGTGTCATTTCTAATGTGTCATGTCTAATGCGTCATGTCTAATGTGTCATGTCTAATGTGTCATGTCTAATGTGTCATGTCTAATGCGTCATTTCTAATGTGTCATGTCTAATGTGTCATTTCTAATGTGTCATGTCTAATGTGTCATTTCTAATGTGTCATTTCTAATGTGTCATGTCTAATGTGTCATTTCTAATGTGTCATTTCTAATGTGTCATTTCTGATGTGTCATTTCTAATGTGTCATTTCTAATGTGTCATTTCTAATGTGTAATGCTGTAACAACTTAATCGGCCAGCGAAATAACTTATTGCCAATTTCTCAAGCAAAAAGTGGAAGACAGGTGTAATTTCTTCATTTAATGAACATTAGTTAGAAATGTACAGAAATTGTCAATGTGTAGAATAAATGACTAAACATTTGAAACATATAACTTTTTTAACAAACTGAAACACTGCTATAACAAACTGAAACACTGCTATAACAAACTGAAACACTGCTATAACAAACTGAAACACTGCTATAACAAACTGAAACACTGCTATAACAAACTGAAACACTGCTATAACAAACTGAAACACTGCTATAACGAGTGAAGGCACATCAAATCAGCTATCAAATCCTCAGCAATGAATTTTTGGATGCATAAAGAAAAAAAAATGTATGGGCTGGCTTAGCTATAGGCCGTGTGTAGTCTGCTAGTTTACTACTGCAGGTATTTTGCTTTAGGGAAAGTAAATTTGGTTACCTGGATGTGAAACATTCTCACAAGTGGAAAATACTGTGCCAACATCTCGCTGAATGTGCTCTTCTCCATTTCCTCTGTTTTTTTGTCTTTCTCTTCTGTGATGGACAATGGTCGCCCTGGCTGTGAGTTGGAGGTCAGCTGGCGGCTAATGCCAGGGTGAGAGGGGGAGCTGGTGGAGTGGACAGAGGCTGTTGGAGACAGACAGAGGTTTCACATCACAAATAAAGAGGCTGTTGGAGACAGACGGAGGTTTCACATCACAAATAAAGAGGCTGTTGGAGACAGACGGAGGTTTCACATCACAAATAAAGAGGCTGTTGGAGACAGACAGAGGTTTCACATCACAAATAAAGAGGTTGTTGGAGACAGACGGAGGTTTCACATCACAAATAAAGAGGCTGTTGGAGACAGACGGAGGTTTCACATCACAAATAAAGAGGCTGTTGGAGACAGACGGAGGTTTCACATCACAAATAAAGAGGCTGTTGGAGACAGATGGAGGTTTCACATCACAAATAAAGAGGCTGTTGGAGACAGACGGAGGTTTCACATCACAAATAAAATCTATATAAAAAAATGAGTTTATTTTTTGTATAAATCTTCAGAGTTTCATGTTGTTCAATTACAGTACAAAATATGATGTGTTTCAATAAGCCTTCTTAACCCAAAATAATATTTAAGTGGCATTAAATGTAAATGGTAACATATTCCAAGACATTTAGTCTACCAGCACACACTAAAAAGAAATATTTTCACTCATATCAATGTAGAAAGAGTCATAACGGAATGTTAAGATATTAATTTATTGTTTTAAAGTGAGATGTTGCCACATACATCCAGAGTGCACCAGCTATTTATCCCAGCAATCATTATATTGTAAGGCTTTATTTGTGTGGGTATAATGAGGATCATTAACTAAAGTAAAATGTCCACATGCCGAATAGTTTTTGCATCTTAACTTATAATATTTTATCAAGGATTACTCGCACTAAGTTTATCACACTGCAATATTTCTGAGACTAAATTGGTGTCATTAGCCCACTTCAGACCTACAAATGCATAAGAGATTTCAAATTAGGACCAATCCATCTACAATAATAAAAGCTAAAAAAAAAATTTTGCCTGGTGGAGTTAAAGGTTGAAAATGAATCTGACACAAAATTAAATAACTGATTTAAAAGACGATTATTTCTCGATAAAGAACACATTTAAGGTAAGAACCGCACATTTCATGGCTCAAAAACCCTTTAAATACTAACCTTGAGAGACAGCATTCAAAGGTGAGGTCATCTGAGCCAGTGACAGGTCAAGAGTGACTGTTATTTGTTCTGTCTTATGCCCAAGTCGAGGCTGCGGGCAGTAATGGAACCAGGAAATTAAACCAGGGTCCAACCAGAGACACAGTCCCTGGCAGTCAAAAAGTGCAAGAGCCTGAGCTAAAAAAAAAAAAAAAATTAAATGTAATTAAAAATTCAGAATAAATGATAAAAATAATTTGGAGGAAATAATTTTTTTAAAGTTTCCTTCAATCCAAGTTTTACAGAAATTAATTTTTTTTTTATCTTTTAAAGGCAATGAATGGATTAAAGCTGACATTTGTTTAATAGTTTATCAGTCTAGTTCTATGTCTGAAAGATTATATCACAATGATGTCCCTATATAGATGAGATATTTATCTAATGGTCCAATTATAATTTATAGAACAGTTTTTGCAGTGACCTTTCTAAATCTTATCCATAACCATCATCATGGCCTAAAGCATGAGCCTTCAGGTCTACAGTCCTGTATTCCACCACGTCAAGGTAACAAAATGTAATACTTTCCCAAAAGGCAAAATACATGAAATGCATTCAGCCATTTACCTCCACTTCAACTTTCACTATAACATCACAATGAACAAGTAAAAGTAATTTGTTTTTCTGACTTATAATTATATCACTGCAATGAAAAAGAAAACACACACAGACTTAGAAAGAAAGTCTTACCTTCACTGACTCCTGTATGTTTTGGTTTCTGGAATGTGGCAGTTATACAGTCACAGTGAAGATCTGTTTTATCGAGTGCTGGCTTTTTGAAAAAATCTGGACTGCAGATCTTGGAGGTGTCGTTTGGACCGAACAGGATTGGAATGGCTGACATTTTACCTCCAATACCTGTATACAGATAAAAAAAAAAATAATACATTTCTTTTAAAAAAAAATCATTTCATTGCTAATAAACAGATTTTATTTTAATGTACATGTTTAAAATGGACACTATAAAGACTATACCAAAAAAATGTAAAAAAAAAAAAATTTCCAATTTTATTTTTTACCTTTTAGTGTTAAAAAGAATTCACATGCTTTTGTTTGAAAACAAAGTGTGAGAAGCTGAAAATCTTAAAAATACTGCACTGCTTCGCAGTGTATTGTACTAATATTTTTATTTGGCTTCATAATCTCTGTACTAATTTTCTTCACTATAAACATTACTAAAAAATGATTAGCTTCATAATTCTGCAAGATGTTAATTTATGGTTTAAAAATTATTACAATAGTGAATTGATAAAACTTGTAAACACTATTGATTTTTTTCAGTGCTGTAACAAAATGAAAACAGATATGAAATTGAGTTACAAGATTTGCTAACACACACACATAAACAAACAAACAAACACACCCACAGAAATTGTTACTAAATAAAAGCTTCTATATAAATAAAATTGTTGTTTTTTTTCCAAGACTAAGAAAAGTTTTCTGCATTAGTTCAGTTGAACAGAATTTATAAAAACAGTTTTCTGTTGTGTGTTTTTTGACTCATTCACACACCGCTACTTCACAAGTGACAGACCTACCTGGACTGTACAGGAAGACATGAAGCATTGACAAACTTCCCACACAAGCACTAACCAGTGGGCTGTCACAGGACTTGAACTCCAGCCCACTGAGTCCGATCTCAAGAAGGGGATAATTCTGGTGGGTTGATTCTCCTAATTTAAAATGAAGTCAGTCAAATCCGTGAAGCAGTCATAAAATATAGATGTGAACTAAGAAACAAGATGTCAACATTTTTATTTTAATTCCTCTTTAAGTACAGGGTGTTTGGAAAGTCATTGTGCATCGGTCTAATCAGTGATAGAGCATTTTTTTAGTCTCAAACATCAGACAGCGATGTTTAGATTTTTTTAAAAATTACATAAGCCTGTAATAGGGATCGTTCCATTCTATATTAAATAATGTCTGTTTATAATAATATAGATGTACCAAAAAACCTTTCCGAACAGCCTGTATAACACAAAACAGTCCTCACCAGAAGCAGGGAACAAGTCATCCAGCAGGGAGTCATTTAAGATGTGATCGGATTCCTGCGGGTACATGGAAGACAGCCAGGAAGACAGTATCCGGCAGCACATCATGACACTGGCCTTGTTGAAATTGACAGAAGCGTTGGGGATCTCGTACATCCATTCTTTCACAGGCAAGGACGAGTTCATCCTGAAATCAACAAAATGAAGACGGGGGGGGGGGGAATCACAAACATGAGTCTATTTTAAAACAACTGTGACAGTCCTAATTGTGGAATTTTACTTTTTTTTTTTTCCACTCATTATCCCGATGGAGCAGAATAAATGATTAAACACTGACCATTAACATAGAAGCTTAGACAGACGTGTGACAAAAAGAACATAGAACCTATTTGATGGCTAGCACTTTGAGCTTACACATCATATAGGAGTAAAAAAAATATAAATATTTAGGAAAACTTTAAAATAGAAAATAAAAAGTTTTTTTCAAATTAACATAGCTTCTGATTTTAAATAGAACATTAAATTATCTCCACAATAAGAAAAAAAAATTTTTTTTTAATTATGAAATATTTTGAATTATCTTAGTTTTAACCAACTAATGAAAATTATACTTTCATATCCAAATAAATTTTGTAATACTTATAATCTGCTAATGATATAAAATTTGAAAAAAATATGCATACCACAGCTTTGGGAGCACAAGGGATCTCAAATATAGAGCAAAACTGCATGGAGGGAGAATAGTCAGTGACCCAGACACAGTTCCATCTGCGTTGGCTCTCTGTAGCCCAGCCTGCAAGCTAAACAGCTGCAGTGAAGACCAGAAACAGCAGTTAGACAATAAAAGTTTAAAAAGGAAAGTTCACTTAGCCTTAAAAAGGTCATCAGGGAAGATGAAATGGTAGAGTTCATCACAGCATATGAAGGAATCTTGTAGTTAGCACCAGAAGGACTGGTGGCCTGGTGGTACAAAGTGACTGACTGGTCAACCTGAGTGGCCTGGGTTCAAGCCTCAATGAGAATCAAAAGGGAATTTTTCCAGGTCCAGGGGGAAACTTGCTTAGAAGTCCTTTTAAGTTCACAAGGGTAAGCATAGGTCGTCGGGCATTGTGCTAACCACATAATCCCTTTATATGCAGGAGGTTACAGATACATGAATACTACATCTGCCCCAATGTCCATTTAGGGCGAAGGGAACTGGTTTTTACGTTGAGCACAATGCCCAGCTGCCTTTACTTCCCGAGCTAATGTCAGGTACCCAATAAAGTTGGGTGGACTTGAGGGACTTCTTTCTAACACTTAACTAGGACATGGAAAGTTCTCCCTGTTCCTCACCAAGAATCGAACCCATGCCACTCAGGTCAAGAATCAAGCACTCTACACTTCTTGACCATCTGCCACCCCAGATAAACAGATAAAAATAATGTTAAACTGTAGGCTATATAACTGTCATCTCAAATTTCACACTTGAATTAATTTAATAGAAACCATGCTTCAGTAACAAAGTGCCTAAGAAATTTTCATAGGTCAATTTATCTATTACTAAATATTAAAATGTACAGCTTCATCTCCCATAATCTGATTGGTCCTCATATATGTCCACCTCTCATGTGGTCTGACTTCGAGCTGACAGGTTTATTCAGTATTTACCTGGACAGCTCCTAGACCACATCATTCAGTATTAAAATGGGATTAAGCAGGTTGGATGATGGCAGTTCCCTTCTATTACTAAGTCTACTCTTCTGTTAATTGCAATAAATTACAGATTGTAAATTAGTCAAATACTTTCTCAGTCTGGTACTATGTCTGAAAGATTATCACCCTGATGTTTATCTAAAGATCCCATTGGAACAGTTTTAGCAGTGACCTTTCTAGATCTTATCCCTGCCCCAAGATCCAATGACTATGGAGATAACTGGTCAAACTGAGGCTCAAAACCTGTGACCACAAAGTCACCAAAAAGATTATCAAAGCATTAATTCCCCCAATCTTACAAAGCGCAAATGTATACATGTATCATCAAACAAAGAAGGAACTAATGTTTATCATCCAAAAAGGCACAAATGAATATCATCAAAGCACAAATGAACAAATATAATGCTATAAATTTTCATTGCTCAGAACCGAAGGTTGACAATGTAAATTAAAAAGTATAATTTGAACAAAACTACATTCAAATAACAGTGACTGACCTTGACTTGTAGATGGGAGTGGCAGTGGTGGAGTATGTTACTGGACGGCCCGGCTATAGCAGTAACCAGCTTGACCAGCCTGCCTGGATACATGGGCTTAGTGATCTGAAGGTCAAGTCTGGTGGTGGACAGAACTATGGCAGGAATGGGGACATTGTGCTGACCATCTTCTGGAACCTTGGCATCCTGAAAAACGAAATGTCGAAAATATTCATTGAAAAGTAACAAGAAACATGTTCTTACAAAAAAACAGCCCTATCAGATGGGACAGTACTCTCCAAAATATCAGACCCATTCTTCCATTCTGATAGGACAGTACTTTTCAAAATAAAAGTCTATTTCCTCGTTGAGAACAAATATAAAATTCTGTAGTTGAATATTGAGTTTTAAAAAAAAAAATTTATTTAAAAAGTAATAATGTTCAAAAAACTCAGTTTTAATTTAAAACAATTAATTCAAATCTGAAAATTTTATGGAATTTATATAACTGACTCTCTTTTTTTGACGATATTTGTAGTTTTTCTTGGCAACGTCGCAGTAGGAATGCTCAGCTTGCAGTAGGGTCACCGTGGGGTTAATGAACATGATGTGAAGTAGAGTGGTGGGGATGAAATCTTCCAGGGACTTCACCTGATCCTCAGTGGGCTTGGGGCGTTCTTCCGGGGTAGTTGCTACAGCTACAGAGTTGAAAAAAATAATTTCTCTTGATAAATTGTGTATTTCTTCACCTATCTTAAACCAACTTTCTGCCTTCATTGTACAAATGTAAGCCAATAGATGTTTCATTTAAATTACATTTGCTTTTCACTAAGTGTTTATTTTTTTTTGTTTCCTTTAAAAGACTGTAAAAGTGGTAGTTTTCTATAAATTATATGCAGCATAAGTAAACCTTCAATTTCCAGGCTCATGTAAAATCTGCCACAACTCATGTGCCAAATTTGCCAGTTTTTTTGTTTTTTTTAAAGTCTACCTGTATTTGAGTAACTTTATACAAGTATTACAGATAATTCTCTGATGTTTCTAGAAAAATTTATTTTAAAGGACATGTCATAAAAATCTTTAAGACAAAATAAAATAAAGAACAATATTTAGCTATTTATTACAGTCATTAATAAAATGTTCCCCCATTTCACATGAAAAAAACCCGGTAATATTTTTAAAACCTTTTTTTTTTCTCTTAAATCTGTTAGTTTTGTTCTCAGTTTAAACCTCTGAGATTTAAGTTCTAAGATTTTTTTTTCTACATATACATTCCTTATAAATTATGTATTTATCAAATGCTTTCTTTTCAAGGGCTCTCAAACACCATTCACTTGAAGCCTCCAATACACTTTTACTTTTAATCTTTACATATGGTCTTTATTTTTTTTACTGATTGAATATAATATAATATAAATAATAGCGATTTGGGCTCTGCGTTAAATCGAAAGTAAAGAATTAATATAACAGTATTCCAGTTTAAAATACAATCATGAAAAAAAAAATCGGATCTGCCCGAAACCAAAAAATAACCTCGCCTGCCGATCAAGCCTAAGGGGATATAACTCTATGTGAATGTTTTGCAGGGTACAGCTAGTATAATAATAAAATTCATTTCAGCGATTGAAAGATTCACTGGCCTTGGTAAGATAAGAATTCTTAATCCACAGTACCTGACTTTGAGCTTCCATATGGTGGATACTGATGGTTGGTTGCACAGTGGATGAACTTGGACACCCGATGGTACAGGGTGGATGAGCACTGGAGATGGGTGTTGCCAAACACAAATCTCAAAGTGGAAAACTCCTTCATGAATATGCTCTCAGTATTTTCAGTATCAGAAGAATGGCTGCTAGCTGAAATGAAAACAGGTGCATTAAATTTCATGCCCGGTCTGATACACGTTCAAAGCGAAGGATAAAATATTCCAGAATTTGGTGAAAATATGTTACAAATTTACAATACTTTATCTGTGACCGCAGTAAAAATAAAACATGTGCTATGAAGTATAATAAGTAATTCTGTATCTTCTGATAATAGCTGGCCTTGATGGAAAGACTTGTAGACTTTAAATGGTGTGTGCAATGAATTGCTTAAAAGCTTAGCCTACACATTTTATTAAGATGAGTTGATTATCTATATAAGGTAAGGAAGACTACTGAATTGCACTGCAAAAATCTTTTTAAACAAAAAAAAAGGTAATTAATGCATTAGTGGCAGAAAAAAATATTTTCATAATTTCAAAGTCTAATCTTTTCCATTACACATGCATATCTCAAACTAAATAAAATAAAAAAATTCAACATTTCATCATTTTGAAGCTATTCCTTTTTTATTTTACTGCCACGGCTCAAAACAAATCAAAAAATAGCAAATTTTCTGTAAAGAATTTTTTTTTTAAAATGCTATGTGAAAATGATATATAAT
This sequence comes from Bulinus truncatus, assembly GCA_021962125.1. Lineage (NCBI taxonomy): Eukaryota > Metazoa > Mollusca > Gastropoda > Planorbidae > Bulinus > Bulinus truncatus. Next base: position 1,458,764 of record JAGDYQ010000167.1, read on the forward strand.
AGAATAAATAAAGCAATACATTAAATGGAAAAAACATATAAATGAATAGACAATTAATGTCTTTACTAAAAACCTAAAAAGCAAGGTATATTTATGCTTTAAATCATATTGTACTTTCTAATTATTATGTTCATATTGCCTAAAATTTTTTTTTAAAACTAATTTTCTGTACCTCCATGCCTGTTTTCTCTGCTTTCAAAGGTGTACAAGTTGTCTGTCCAGAAAGCTCCGAATCGCTGAAGTGCATACTGCTCTGTGAAAACTTGTCTGTGTGAGTCACCATCTACTATGTGATTCGCCTTCTGACCTCTGTTCTCCCAAGAGGCATCATCAAAGAGAGAGTTGGAAATATAGTTCAGTCCCATCTTGCTCTCTAAATCTTCCCCTCCACTCAGCAAAGTGTTACACTGTAAAAAACAACAAAAATATAGTTCAGTCACCAGGACTCCAACTTGGGACCTTCAGGTTGGAAGTTGAGTGCTCTACCTCTATGCCTTTCCTTCTATTAAAATTGTGCATTGCTTAAACTTAAGCATATGTACATTTTGAATAAAGCAGGGATGGGCTACAATAAAACAAGTGTCGCCAAATGTCGCCCATAGAGCCACAATGGGCTCTGCGCTCAGTTTATTGCTGCTCTCACTTAATCAGTTTACTTTTTTATGGCATGACTTTTTATTTCTTATTAAACTTACTATAGTGAAGGTTTTCAGGGTATTTTATTTTATATCTAAAAGCTGTAATGCTGCTCTCATTGTCATACGAGATTGTAGACCCAATCTGTGTGACACAAGCTAAGGGTTAGAATCCCAGCAATGCCATTACTAATCCATTCATGGTGCCTCAACAACCATTTCTGCCTCGGCTATGGTAGAAAATTAAAAAGGGGGTAAATTAATTTTGTCACAAATTCCAATCAGGATTAGAAAATATGGACCCATCCTCTCATTGACCTCACGTGCTTATTTGCAATAATGCGTTTAAAACTTCTGAGCGAGGTAAATAAAGAAAGATAACCAGCTACCCGAGCAATCTTCTCATCAGCTACATCACAGATACAGTTGCCACAAGTTGTCAGCTTCAAGGAGGTGAGCCCACACTGGATGCTGCAGAAGTTGACACCCTGCAGCAGTACATCAACGCCAACCCCGTCCACACTCAGCCTCAGAAAGGGATGGAAGTGCACCTTCCGGTGTGAAAGCTCAGAGCTGTCCTTTGACTTGTCGGTGAGCTGCAAGTAAATCAAATACTACAATAAAGGGTGGAAAACAAAAGCAAAGTTATGGTCATTCACAGCAAATGTGACAGTGAAAGTTCTACCTCAATTGTTTATTTTTGGTTCACCTTTTTTTTTTCTTTTTAAATGAAAGTGAAAAAAAAAAAGGTCACCTTAAATATGATGGTGCCATGATTGATGTAGATGCCTATGGACAAGACATGAGGGGCCGGTCTCCCCCTGTTCGCTCGCTCTGTTTCACTGAGCCCTTCTTCATCCTCTTCAGTTGGTAGTATCTGGGGCACGTAAGACCAGGCCCATGATGCCCAACTCTGATCAGGATTCTGCTCCAAGTTCACTTCTAAATTTTTATGCCAAAAAAATATTTATATTTATATACACTTTTGAACCCAAACATCCTCTCCAACAAACAAAGATTTCTACCCTATCAGATATCACAGCTATCATCAAGTTCTACCCTATCAAATATCACAGCTATCATCTAGTTCTATCCTATCAAATATCACAACTATCTTCAAGTTCTACCCTATCAAATATCACAGCTATCATCAGGTTCTACCCTATCAAACATCACAGCTATCATCAAGTTCTTCCCTATCAAATATCACAACTATCATCAATTTCTTCCCAATCAAATATCACAACTATCATCAATTTCTTCCCAATCAAATATCACAACTATCATCAATTTCTTCCCTATCAAACATCACAGCTATCATCAAGTTCTACCCTATCAAACATCACAGCTATCATCTAGTTCTACCCTATCAAACATCACAGCTATCATCTAGTTCTACCCTATCAAACATCACAGCTATCATCTAGTTCTACCCTATCAAATATCACAGCTATCATCTAGTTCTACCCTATCAGATATCACAGCTATCATCAAGTTCTACCCTATCAAATATCACAGCTATCATCTAGTTCTATCCTATCAAACATCACAGCTATCATCAAGTTCTTCCCTATCAAATATCACAACTATCATCAATTTCTTCCCAATCAAATATCACAACTATCATCAATTTCTTCCCAATCAAATATCACAACTATCATCAATTTCTTCCCTATCAAACATCACAGCTATCATCAAGTTCTACCCTATCAAACATCACAGCTATCATCTAGTTCTACCCTATCAAACATCACAGCTATCATCTAGTTCTACCCTATCAAATATCACAACTTTCAACTCTACCCTATCAAACATCACAGCTATCATCAAGTTCTACCCTATCAAATATCACAACTATCATCTAGTTCTACCCTATCAAATATCACAGCTATCATCTAGTTCTACCCTATCAAATATCACAACTTTCAACTCTACCCTATCAAACATCACAGCTATCATCTAGTTCTACCCTATCAAACATCACAGCTATCATCTAGTTATACCCTATCAAATATCACAGCTATCATCTAGTTCTACCCTATCAAATATCACAGCTATCATCTAGTTCTACCCTATCAAATATCACAGCTATCATCAAGTTCTACCCTATCAAATATCACAACTATCATCAAGTTCCTAATATTTTTAATGATCAATAAAACTATGTGTATATTATACAGTTTCCCACCACCCTGTGGCCCATTTATTATGACTCACCTAATCGGTTTTTCTTTGATCACACAGTAATCCTAAACTTTATAATTCCTTGATTATTTTAGTTGTCATAATTCCATACATTTTACAGGATAATTTATAATATTTTAAGCCAAGTTGTAAGTAAAGATGGTTTTCAGTGGGATATTGTTTGGAAAAAAACAAATGTTGATATGTCATACTATGAAATTCTAAGGCTGTAAACATGGGGAAAAGAAAGTTTTTTTTTAAAAGATATTAAACCCATTTTCTTAAAATATTTAGAACTCTAAAAAACCCAATGGACTAAACAAATTATAAAAATCAGTCAATGCAAATGTACAATAAGATGAACATTTTTTACGCTATGTTTACAATGAAAATAAGTTGGTTTTTAACCCCAAAAAAATCACTCCCTTTGAAAGAAAACGGACAATGTTTATGAAACAACTGAAATTTTCTCACAAAATGTGAAGCACATATAATTTTTTTTTAATTCCTGAATCCATCCGTCTTTAATTTACATGCATCCAAATGTTAATTTTTTCCCTGTATTCTACTATAAATAAATTTTATTACCATTGGGTTGCTTCATTTCTAGTGGTACCTCATCCTGTGAGGAAACATCATCTGAGGTGCTGCCTGCATCTGAAGTCGGAATGTCTAATAAGCCATAGTACATGGCAATGCACAGCTCGATGAAACGAATGAACATGGGGAGCTGTGTGTCACTCAATGACAAATTCAGGGTGTCACAAAATACATTGAACCGTGTGACCTGCTCCATACAGTAAACATTTTTAATCAGCATTTTTAATATTCACTCATAATCTTAACTACACTTAATCAAAAGGAGTTCATGCTTTTTTTTAAAAAGCTAATAACTTATAAACTGTAATCAATTGGCAAAAACTAATTAAAAAAAAAATATTTTAATTCTAATGAAATTTTTTGTCTACTTAATAAAAAAAACTGTTTCTTTTATTTTTGAAAGAATTCTCTACAAAATTATAATTACAATACAAAAAAAATGTCCACAAATAAAAAATTTTTTTTTGGTTCAAGCTTACATTTGGAAGTTTTGATGACACAGATTCATATTCCATGTGAAGCCGACAGCTCACCGCACAACGATAAGCCATGGGCTCCTGGTAGCTCTCGATGTGGCCACTTGCATTCGTTTTATCCAAACAGACTGTCAAGTCTGCAAAGTTGACTATTTTTCGGAGAGCTAGGTCATCAGAGGATAGATCTACAAAGGCACGATTCCATTCTTTGTCCACACTGAGTTAAAAAAAAACAAAATCACTTTAGTTAAAGATTAAATAGATATTATTATTTTGTTGAAAAAAAAAAGTGTGCATAAAAATTCTATTCTAGTTAAATCAGATATCTAAAAATAAAAAGGTTTTAAAGAAATGAGCACAATTATTACAAATGTAATGAATCTGTTTGATATTTATGGTTTCAATCATTTACTTCTCTGTTTGATATTTATGGTTTCAATCATTTACTTCTCTGTTTGATAATTATGGTTTCAATCATTTACTTCTCTATTTGATATTTATGGTTTCAATCATTTACTTCTCTGTTTGATTTTTATTGTTTCAATCATTTACTTCTCTCATATATTTAAAAAAGGAGCATTAATGAAACAGCTGTGATAGACAACAAGCTAAATATGAATTTAAGTTAAAGAAAATTATCTTCACTAAATTACACTTAAAAATATCAACATTTACAATAAAATTAGCTCAATTCTAAATCGGAAACAAAAATAAATTTAAGAAACAAAGCAATGACCAAAGATTTAAATGTCAGTTTAGAAATGTACCCTTCTTTAACTACTTTTTTTCTCGTGTATAATATTTAGATGTGTATCAAATATATATTACTAGTGTATAAGAGATCATTGTATATCTTTAACTTCTTATTTGCTGGTAAATAACATTTAGTTGGGCATCAAATATAATTTTTATTTTTGCTCAGCAAATCATTCTCAATAAATGCATTGAAAAAAAATGTAATACCTATAGCATTCAGCCGACTTGACATTAACAGAGAGCACAATATCATCTTCCACAAATTTAAGAATAAGATTGTTGATGATAAAAGTAACATTATTTATGATACGTTTGACAATACTTTGAAGATAACCAGGAGGCAAATCTTCTGCTGGCTGGTTGCGTCTCTTACTTCTGCAAAAGTTCATTACATTAAAATTATGCATTAAAAAATGAATTTTCAACTGGTGAAAAACAAATTCACAGTCTATTCAAAATGTTGAGGTTTTCTTTTTAAATTACTAAATAATACATTTTTCTAGCTTTATTTTCTTTAAGTGTAAAACAAAATGTGCAATTTTAACATTCAATTATTTTAATCTATGAGATTTTTAGGCCTTACTTAGCCTGAGGTGATTTTCCCAAAGAAGATTTTGATGGTGATCTGGAAACTCCTTCATATGCTGTGTCCCGAACCTAAAATCACATGTTAATATAATCAATTTAGGGGAAGGGGAAATTATTTTCCAAGCAAAGCAATTATAAGCTGATAAAAGAAAGATATTACTTTACAAAAACAAAAAAATTAGTTTAAAAAATAAAAAATATGAAATTTTTTTATAAAATAATCATTATTGCAATCTCTTATTCGCAATGAATGGGGAAAATAAAATTACAAACACATAGATTAATATAACTTTGAATTGACTACCTTCAGAATACATTCCACAGTATTGATGGTGATAACCACAGGTTCTGACCCTAGTTTAGTCCATGGTACATGGAGTCTCAGTTCATGAATATGTCCACTCTGAAACATGACAGGTAACTGCAACACCTGGTGATTAAATTAAAAAGCAGTGATAGTTCATGAGACAAAAAGAATATTTTTAAAACAATCAATTATTTAAAAACAATACAAAGTGACGACATGTAATTATAAATTATTTTTATCCACCTACCTTTTCCAATTCATCCAAACGTAGGTCAAGATTATTAAGGACGGCATCACCTCCCCAAAGACTAAGCTGGAAATCTTCTTGACGTAGCTTGACATATTTGTCAAGATATCCCATCAGGAGTGGAGTAATGTAGGATTCAAGCTTGAACATTTTTGAATATTTTGCTTGATTTATTCAAAAAGCATTTTTCATTGTGATATTCATACTAATAAGCCTACTAGAAAGAAGGGGGAAAAAAGGGATTAAAATAAAAACAGAACACTGTAAAAGGATAATAATAATATCAAAATAAGGATATAACATCCGCTAATGAGAGGATCAGAAAGGAATATTATAGACGTCCACATGGTACCTAAATCTATGTTAAGTGCTAGAAACAAAAGTGGAGCGATAAAGTGCATTGCTAAGCTTGCAGTAGCAAAAAGCTTCAACATAATAGACTGGGCTTGAAATGAGTTACCAAGATTAGATACAAACATAAGTCAGCTACTACAGGACTTGAAAGTGAATCGCAAGATTTGCTACAAATAGTTACAGATCACGATAAGAATAAAAGAAATTATTCAACCACTAAGCCTCCACTCCAAATAAGAAAAAAAAAAGTGCACAGGAAGTATCCCGAGGGCAATAGAGATAGATGTTGACCTGAAAAAAATACATAAATTGCAAGCAATCCTATGGACTGAAACTGAATGTTTCATAATTGCAGAACAAGACCAATGTTTACCCAACATCACAAAATAAAGGATAATACCAACCCAATGTGTAGATTATGTGGAAAGTTTCAGGAGACAAATGAGAACTTGGTCTACGGTTGCCCTTAATTGGCAAAAAAACAAATTATATCTATCGCCACAAGAGAGGCAGGCGCATGCATCCACTGGAACATGTGCAAGAACTTCTCCAATGAAGTCACAGACAGATGGTATAACCATCAACAGCAAACAGTAGTCGAGAATAACAAGGCTACATCTCTGTAGGATATGCGATCCATAATAGATAAGATTTGTCAGCGTATCAATATAGCTGTTCCTTTGGACAGATACATGTCCTCAAAACACTAGGAAAAGCTGTCTAAATATATAGAACAGAAATGGAAATGGATATGAAAAAAAAAAGAGCCACCACCATACCCATTGTTAGTGGAGCTTTTGGTAGTTATAAAGAAAGATCTTAAAAACATAATTTATAGAATAATATGGAACCTAAATATATGTGGACTTCAGAAGGTTGTATTGCTAGGGACAGCTCACATCTTGAGAAGAGCTCTCTTTCATTTAATAAAATTGAAATGAACGCCATGATCGCCTTGGAATGGACCTGGCGGCCATGCTAACCAATGGAAAAATGCTTGCACCCATGTAATAATATTTAACACCTGGGAAGTTGCTTTTTGTGGCAAAATTAATATTGATGGTTCAGTTATTAACTCAATTACTACGTTAATCTTTTTAATAATCAAAATAACTTTTGAACACTTACAATAAACACTTTATTATTTAAATCAAATCATCGATATTATGATTGATAATTGATTTACATATTTTTCTAAAACTGTGTTTTATGAAGACCTATAATTTGAAAAGGATTAAAAATGTTTCTAGCCCTTCAAAGATAAATGATTTTTTTAATTACTAGTTAAAAAACTAACCTAGTAGAAATTAAGAAATTGAGATAACTGAATCTCTGATAAAAACAAAAACAATAACAATACTTAACTAGCAAACATTAACTTTCTATAAACCAAACGTCATGATTTAAAAGTATGTGATAATAATACAGATAAGTTAAATGATTGAAATTGCATGAGTGTGTGATAAAAAGGGAGAATATATGAAATAACTTACTATTGCACTAAGATAACTGATTTAATAAAATTATTTTGATATACTTCTCGCCATTGTTGCCAACTCACTTATTAATGTTTATAATTCATAATGGCCTCCCTTTGCAACCCCATTACCTAATCGTTTCGCATTCTAAGTTAGCACAAAATTATTTATTATTAATAATGTTTAAATAAAAGTTGCTGAGATCAATAAATTGTATTTTAGGAAATCATCGAATATTCTTATTTAGGCTTTGAGCTATTGTTTTGTAAAAGATCCGCTAATAAGAAATTTTAATTCTACTTAAGTTTTAAGCTATTTTACTACATCTTCTTGTGACAGTATTGATGTACCTGTATGGAGATGAAATCTCTTAGATCCTATAAAACCACTATTGTTCGTTTTTTAGTTTGCCCTTCTTTCATCCCCATCATAGCCGATAATGCAAAAGTCATGGAGGCACCACGGGAGATCTAGCAGGAACCATAGCCATGACCTGAAATATCCATTGGTTCTCACCAGAGATCAAACCAGGGACCCTCTGGACAAAAGTTGAGCGCTTTACCACACAACCTCTGTCCCCACTCTTGTGATAGTAACACTATGCAAAACATCTTAAAGGAGAGTTAACAGCTCTGAGTTCACCAAGAAATGAATTACTTGTACAAAATGACATCTGTAAGTTTTTTTGATGTAGATAATTTTGTAATTGTGGTCTTGTATCACAATTCTTTTTACCCAAAGCTTGTTAATGTTACTTCTCACTATGCTAAAAATCTTTGTTAGTATGGTGTGGTATATTTCAATAATCATTTATCATTTTCACATTTGAGGATTGCATGTTATTAGAAATGTTCTTTAAAATCAGGACCAATAAAATAGTTGAGAGGAAAGACAGATGATTATTTCAATATCTATCTCATGAAAGGGGCATTATAACATGTTCAGTAACTCATTTTGAATAGTGCTGTCAGCTTCTGAATGTCCTAACCTAAGCCATAAATAACAGCCAGCAATCTTTTGTGATGAAAAAACAAGTGAAAAAAAAGGGAAATTCAGGGAGAGAAACAAATTAACCCATTAACCATCTATTTATTCCAATCCTCTAAAACTCAAACAATTTGGAATCTAAACAAAAATTATTAAAGAATTTGGAAATAGAATTCCAAAATATTTTTGAATTCATGCGTCCAGCGCATTATTTATGTTTATTATTTTTGGGATACTTTTTCCAAGCTCTTGTGATGCTTTTTTTTAGCTACTTATAATTATTTAATTTGTGAGTCTATTATATCATGGGGAAAAAAAATTTAATTTCTTTTTAAAAGTAAGTGAAACTATTTATTTATTTTGGTTCAATTGATATATGATATAATTCCTTTTCATCTAGTACAGTGGTTCTCAAATTTCGCCACTCACATTTCACAGCCTACTTAAAAATTTGTTCGTTTTTCGTAATCCACTGTAAAGAAGGAAAATAGAGATAAAAGAAAGAAAATTTAAAATTAATTGTATTTACCCTCAATCAGGTAATTATTTTTTTTGCTTTTTTTTTTTTTTGATGAACCTCTTTAATCAGATCACGACTGATACAAACTAAGCTCTTTAATGAAGTTGGAAAAACAAACTGCCCTATTCCTAAATAAAAAACATTTTTAGTATACAAGCTTTTTTCCTAATGATTAAAAAAATAATATGTGTTGTAATGTATTTTGTTTAGATACAAAATCTTACAATAAAGAAATATTTTCTAGATTAAGGAAGAATTTGCGTCGAGATATGCAAAGAAAAGATTCCCATAAGAGCAAAAGTTGGGGATACCATAGATCTTATATTCATTCTCCTACGCTAAATGTCACAGGGAAGCAGAATTCATAAAATTGTTTGAATGTCACTCAATATGTGTAAAAATGAAATTTTGTGGGTATAAATAAGACAACAGCAACAGAAATTTTATAACTGCAGAACAAGGTTGGTTGCGTACGGTTTTTATTTATCTTTTCACCATTTTTCAGCTCATTTTTTGAGGTGCTGCAAAAAATTAACTTTCATATATTACAATTGATTTTTTTATTTTATTTTTTTTTGTTTTTACAAAAACAATTTACAAAAATTCAATTCATGACTGATAATACAACTAAGTTTTGAATCGCTACTTTCCACTAAAGCTTGTCTGTTCAGAAGATTGTAAAGACTTAATTGCTATGTCCAGCCTAGCTAAAACATTTTTCTGTCCAACTATAGACATCATTTCAGCAACAGGAGCTCCATGCTGCAAAAGAGATGTAGAGATCTATTAATTTCGGACATTCTTGGTGATTATAACACAAACTGTATGCATAAAAAAAAAGTAAATACAAAAATAAAACTAAAAAAAATAAGGGCGCCATAGGTATTTTAGTTAACAGTTCAGTATTCAGACAATGAAAAAAAAAATTACCTACGGTACTGAAACATTAAATTTACAGTAGAGGTCCAAAAAAAAAAAACAATATAATAAAAAAAAAGAATAGAAACCAATAAAGTATGTAGGGATTTGAGATTAGGAAAAACAGCCTTAATAAGTGCATGGCATCCAATGCATGAAATAATCACTAGAAACAGACAAAATGATGACAAAATCCAATATTTTTGTAGCTTATATTGGTTTTAAAAAAAAAAAGTTTTTCATGGAGGGAGGGTTTTTTTTCCAAAATTCTGATAACAAATAAACAATGTAGCCTAAACAATTTAAAAATTTTTAGTTATACAAAAATCTGTTTGAAAAAAATAGTTTTCTACTTTGTAAAATTTTCTAAAGAACACACTATGGCTCTGTCAGGATACTGTGTGTGGGTGAGAACAGTGTCCGGTCAATTGGCATGTTTGAATAGGATTGTGTGGGTTTGAAGAGAAATGTTGGAAGGTCAATGTTGTGAATGTTGAGTGAATGGAGGTGACCAGCCAGTAAGGCATGACAGTGATTGTTTGAGGAGATCAGAGGGGCCGAAGTGTGGAAGAGGGATTATCAGTGAAAGGAGAAAGAGCTTTGTGTGATCTTAGAGAGGGGAAAGAGATTTTTCCACCAGATTTTTGGTGTATTGGTTATCACCAGATTTTTGGTGTATTGGTTATCACCAGATTTTGGAGTATTGGTTATCACCAGATTTTTGGTGCATTGGTTATCACCAGATTTTGGTGTATTGGTTATCACCAGATTTTTGGTGTATTGGTTATCATTCATATACTTCTGTATATATAATTTCATTGAAAGTAAGTGTTTATAAATACACTAAAAGTATTGTTATAAGTAAGCTCAGCCGGTCAATAGAGAAAGCCTCAATCTTGCCAAATAATTCAAATTAATTGACATTTTGGAAACATTTTTTGTTTAGATTTCACTGACTCATATTTTTATTATAATCATATTAAACCACAGGACCAAAAATGTTTAAAAAAAAGAGCACAGTAAAAATAATAGAAATAATTTACTTTCAGTCCAGTTAGTGCCTGTCTCAGAATTGTAAAATATTTTTGTGGCTTCAAGACCTGTTTCTTGGCCATTTCTTTCAGTTCTTTTCCCAAGTGATTTAGGCTAAAGTCTTTCAACTGCACCACCCAGTTCTGGAATTCAATCAAAAGTGCAAGTATGTTCACATCTGCTGTTGCTAAATCTGAGAGATCGGATGTTGATGGTGTCACCCACAAATACTCTCGCGTTACAAAGTCTGAAAGAAAACTTGTTCTGTCCTGTAAAAGAAAGAATCAGCACAGAAATGTAAATAATTAACACATCAAACAAATTTTTGTTCACACAGCTAATACATTTTTAAAACAGAGAAAAGCCAAAGAGCATTCTGAAAATTCTGTTTTTTTTAAATTACATTACAAGTCCATGGCTTAATTGTCAAAAAACATCTCACAAGAAAAATCAAATTTTAGGTTTTAAAATGCCTGAACAAAAAGTTAGCGCTGTCACTGTTGATGACAATAATCACATTGCTTTTTTTTTCCCATAAGTGACATTAATGTTTCTGTTTTAGGATATTTTTAGTGTCTTTGGGTTTTCTGATGGTTTTAGAAAAAGGTGTTCTTGTTGCAAGATTACTATTTCATAAGTGAAATTACTATTTCATAAGTGTAATTTGACATTTCATAAGTAAAACTACTAAATCTTTGTTTCTGTGAACAACAATAACATTAGGCTCCCTAGATATTCTGCACCTAGTGATGGGTCTGAAAATAAAAAATTTTGCCTTGGCATTGAAAACCAGGTTGAAAAATGAACCTTGGTCATAGTGTTGGGTGTGTATAAAGTGTGTATGTGTCCTCCATAACCCACCCACTTCTCAAATAAGCACTCAATAAGCCTAACATTGCCTGCTCTGGTTAGTGGTTGATGAACATTTACTTATTTTTTTCTTGATCTTCTACTGTGACTGGGAACAAATTACATGAATTGGATTATTGTGTTTTAAGCAATGAAAACACCAAAGGAGATTGATTGCGTTCCTTGTGTGAGGTACCAATGTATTATAGATTAAATAATAAAGTTCCCAATGACCAGGTGCAACATCATTTCTACGCATAAAAATCTACATTAAAGAAGAAAAACAAGGTATGTTTTTAGTATCAGAATATTAATTAACTTAAAAGTTAAAAAATAGATTGATGAGTTAGCTAACAGTTATCTTAAATTGAGACAATGAAAAGCACTTAATTAAACTTGATTAAGAATAGCAAGTTGTCTAGCCTAACTGAAGGAGAAATTTAAATCTAAATATTTCACAGATCTTTAAAAAAAATAAAAAGATACTGGAAAGAAATCTAATCAACTTACATCATGCAGACTCCATTTAACACAGTTTATAATGTAGCTGTCACTTATACTTGTTCTCTCAATGTCTCATTTTCCAACCTTGAAGAAGAAAAAATTGAATTGAAGAAAAATAAAATATAATAATATCTATTCAGTAAATAAAGAACCCAAATGAGCTAAAACAAAGAACTCTCCTCTCTTCTACTTTGTTGTTTGAGAAGACCAGTCAAGGGGAAAAGTTCTATTAATGTACGTGATCAGACAATGGAAATGATCTAATGAACAGGAACACATCCAAAAAAAAAAATAATTTCAGGGCATTACTTCATTAGATAGAGATTTCAACGTGATAGAAAATGACGTTGTGGCAGAGGAGTGGCATTGCAAGCGGGGAAAAAGAGTATGACAATGCGACCTCAGATAGATAAAGATTATTTAGTGGGGGACCAATCTAATAAAAAATAAAAGTAATGCAAGTGGTAAAGTTTACTTGCAACCCTATGTGTTTCAAAACATATTTGAAAAATATAGATTGCATTCATGATAAAAATTAGAAAAAAAAATTTTTAATAATGGGAGATAAGCACTCATGATAGTAAAACAATTGTCATTTTAAAAAAATTAAACAAAAATTTCATTTGAATAAAAAATTAAAAGATAAGAACACATTATAAATTTTTATCATTAGCATGACTCATCAATGGTTTGAAGAAAAATAAGTTGTGTGCTATTAGAATCATGCACCGTTTAGTTACAAATAAGTGGAAACTGTTGTGAATGTGATGATGGGTGAAACTCTTTAATAATCCTCAGCTGAATTTGCATTATTTTTTCACAAAATTTTGCTTACTAATACCATGAAAAAACTGCGAAAGGGTGAAAACATTTAAAAGGTAAATACCTATCATTGAACTTGCTGACAACCAGCCTCCTTACTTGATCTACTAAGTTGGAAACAACATCCTTATCACTGGAACTGATCATCTCCTCTATCTGGCTTCTGTTGGATTCCCTTAGACTGTTGGGACTGAGTCTTCCAGGATTGCTTTTGATACTACTTACATTAAACTGTAATAAAAAAAATTATCATACAATGTTGATTACTTTGGTTCAATTTTTTAATCCAGTGAACTATCATGACTCATATTTTGTAATTACTCAAGTAAAATTTTATAATTCTTTTAAGTACTTAAAAAACATTGGCAGTATTTGGAAATAGAAGATCACACATCATATTTCCTTTCTTAAAAATACTGTCATTTTTCAAAGCCAGGAAATATCATGTAATCTACCATTTTTAGGAACTAGCTGCTCTAAAACTGAAGGTGGAAGTAGTTAAAGCAATAGACGGCTTACAGTTTCGCACATTTCCTTTAAAGATCTGTCTGCAGAATATTTATCAAAGCCTCCACCGATGGATGTAATGTAGTTCAACACTGCTTGAGGAAAACAACCCAGTTCCTAATATGGCATGGAACATTTGATTTCATATAAGTAAATATATTAAATATTATAATATTTAACAAGATCTAGTTTTAACATCATCCAGAATTAAGGAGAAAAAAAAACTAGAAAATATGAGTGATTAAAAATATAATATGTATTTTGACTTTAAAATTTATCTAAAGAAGAAAGCAATAATTATGCTTGCAAAATTTTTTTTAAATAACTTAAGACCATAACAATAATTCTTAACTAAAATGGACAAATTTGTCAAAGATGAATGTTTTTATACATAATATTGCGTGACTTAAATATTTTAAGATAAATGATTGACATTTTTTTAAACTACAAAGAATTTTAAAAAAATAAAAAATAACAACTCCACTTAATTTAAAAAACTAACAAGATAAAACTTCACATTAGTCAAAATTAAATCTTTATGGTGGTGTTTTAAAACTGTCAAAATAAACTCCCAAGACTACTATTATTTTGTTTGAATTAGATAGAATTTTACCACATACTCTGTAATGCTCCACATGGATATCATCTTGCCTTTTAGATAACTTTGTCCCATCCCTTTTGGATGAAAAAAAAACCATTTTAAGTAAATATAATAATAAATTTAAATGATGTAAGACTAAGAAATTAATAAAAAAAGTATTCAATCATCTCTAAATCTGAGCTGTCACACATAGGAGTCCACTGAAATAACAAGCATTGTCAAATAAATGAGAAAAATCAAATTTCTTCTCCCTTCCTTGAATCTTTTTCTAGCTTTATACCTAATTCTAATCAAAATGAACTGATACTGGAAGAAACTAAAAGAATAAAAAAAAACTATATAAACCAAGGGTGAGCAAACTACGACCCGCGGGCACATGTGGCCCGTCAGAGTATATTATGCGGCCCGGATGAAGGTTACGATCCTCTGTCGATGGTAATTTTCTTTGTTTAGAGTTTTTGCTGTATTTTACATTTTATTCCGACTACTGATTCTAATCTATGGATATTAAATCGGTTTTATAGCTTGAGAATATTAGAGCTGCTTGACCTACAAGCAGATTATGACCTGTAGGAAAGTAAAGTCAGTTCTTTTGCTGGGTTTTAAGGATGATTGCCAGCGCGGCATTTCCACAACTTAAAAACTTTGGTGCCAAGCTTTTGTCACTATTTGGGTCCACCTATGTTTGTGAGCAAATGTTTTCTTATATGAAAATAAATAAGTCTAAGAACAGATTGATGTGGACTGACTGCAATTTATATACTGTCATGTGAATCACAACCAGTAAACTGGTTCCACAGTTCAAGTACATTATCCAAAATTGTGACAGTTACATACTTCTCATTAGTTATAATAAATGTACTCTGTGGTCAGCTTGCATGCAAATTAAGTTCATTTGTCGTCATAATTATTATGACAGGTAAGCATAAACTTTAGTTGAATTAACATGAATAGAAAAGTCTTATTACCAAATTAGCACTCAACTGATTTAGTTCGTATTTTTTAAATGTAATGTGCATGTGTAATTGAATGTAAATGTGAATTAAAATGGCAAATACATAGTTATTATCATTAGTTTATATTTTCATACGTTGTAAATTGTAATTGAAGTAGACAAAATATATATGCGGCCCGCCATATAACTACAGTATCAAGTTTTCAATGTGGCCATCATGAAAAAGTTTGCCCACCCTGGTATAAACAATGGAAAAGAGAGCATTGCATCATGTTAAATAAGGACTGTTCACATATTATATGATGCATGAAGGTAGTCTAGAATTTTTATAATCATATGTAACACAAATAAAGAAAGATTACATAGAATAAAAAAAATTCTATGAGGAAGGGAGTAACTGAGGAAAGCCTTTATAAAATGCTGGAAAAGGAGAGGGGGGGGAGGGTTGCTGAATTTCAGTATATAATGTTATAATAGAAAGGTTTAGTTTTTTGTTTTCATTTTTGGCTTATATCCCTAAAAGTACAATCAAGCAAAGTGAAAGGTTCCATTTCTATGGTTTCTATTTTAAGTGACTTAAAGTTGTAAATAAAGAATATTAGCAAAGACTGAAAAAGCAAAACAGTCTAAATATTATATTTCATGTTATTATCTGATCTTGAATATTCTTTTATTTACATTGGTTTTTCACATTATTTGCCTACAATACATGCCCACCTCACATACATAAAAAAAAGATTTATAATATGCCTAGTTTTTAAATTCAAATAATGGAAAACTAACTTTATTCATATTTGACTTACTGGTTAACTATTAGAGGAAGATGACCAAACTTGGGTGGCGACCATCCAAAAGCTTTATATAACAGAATATGTTTAGGTGTAGAAGCTAACCATTCCTGTAAAAAAAAATAATAAATAATACCTTTCACAAAGCTGGAAAAATATTCCGAAAAAATGAGCTTTAAAAAACATGAATCAATAAAATTCTAAATCTTCATATTTAAAAATTGCTTTGTTGTTATAAATTCACTTTTTGTTTCAGCTATTTGAAGAAGTCAAAAATTAGTCATTGAAATTAATGCAATAAAATAATTAGGCAAAAAAGATACAAGTACACTTTTTGTTTCAGTTATTTGAAGAGGTCAAAAATTAGATATTGATAATGCAATGAAATAATAAGGCTTAAAAGATAAGTAAAACTTACTGAGCCTCTTAGAACATGGCTGACCCTCATTAAATGGTCATCAACAACATTTGCAAAATGGTAGGTTGGGTAGCCATCAGACTTCATAAGAATCTGAAAATATACATACAATTTTTAACACATTAATTAGCGTCATATATTTGTAATTATTTTCATCTATAGTATTAGTCACAATAAATATCAAAACTAACAGGGTCACCCTCAATGTCTATTATGTTATGTGACGTTGGTCCTTTTATCATATCATCCCAAGGATCAGGTGTGGGTTCCAGCTGCAATGATAAAAATAATTTTAAAAGCATTTTAAAAAAAAAAACGTAATGTTCAACTTTTCCACCGGGTGTAAAATTAACAAGCGAAAAAAATAGAATACATCAGATTAATAGAAAAATGTAAACATCATTCAGTAATATTTCATTCATGATTATAAAATATTCCTCTAAAAATCGGATTTAAAAAAAGTTTAATTCACACAAGAATATTTTCCTATTACTTTAACAAAAGCCATTAATCTCATCCAAACATACTCATGATATGAGTATATGTACTTACTTAAGCCTAACCACATACCTAGTGCCTTTAGCTATCAATTCGTCCGCCTCACCTCTAGATACTGACCGACAGCGGTTATCATATTTTGAAGGTTCACCACTTTTAGCAGCTTCCCTGCGCATAATCTCCAATCGTCTGGCAGTGCAAAAACAAGGATAGGCCCAACCATTGTCTAGTAAAGTTTTGATATTTTCTTGGTAAACTTCTAATCTCTGAGACTTTAAAAGAAAAACAATTTAATGAATGTTTATGGATTGTCAATGTGAAATAAATACATACAGATAAGATATTCACCAAATAAACACACATTTTTTTAAAAGCACATATTAGAAGAGTAAGACAAATTTTAAATCGATAAATCTTAAAATATATACTCTGAAGATATAGCTTTCATTTTGAATGGAAAAAAAACATTTTAGCCCAAAAATATCCTTTGACTACAATAAGAGACTTTTTGTAATTATTTTTACAAAAAATACACTCACCTACTGGATTCTAAGTGGAAAAACTAGAGATACCCACCCTGCAGTTACTGAGAGTTTTTGGTCATGAGCTAAAATTTTAGTCAAATGCATTGGGGCACTAACTGCCTAAAACTTTTAAGTAAAGAGATACTTCCTTAAAATTAATTATCTTTCTATCTGTGATGGAATTAAAGTTCTAAATGTGAGATATAAAATGTGATATATAAAAAGTTATTAATCAGAAAAGTATGATAATGTTTTTTTCAGTTTCAATTTTTAAACCCTTTTTTCAACTGAAAATTTATTAGGTGGTTTCTTTGCGATGCAATTAGAATAAGGTATAGAAATCTATCTGTAAAAGTGAAATGCTGATTAATATCCACTCCCATGATTTGGGCCACTTTGCAATTGTTGTCAAATATCTGCTCCCGGAAAGAAGGTTAAAAACAAACATTTGAAATAAATAGAATAATTCTAAAATGCAAAAAGATCATAGAGAGATAAAAAAATTTGCAAAAAACTATTTTATAGTGAAATTTTCAAAGATTTTTTTTTGTAAAATCACCTTACCTGAATGTAAGGTCCATACTTTCCACCAGGGGTGGGCCCTAAAAATTCAAAATAAAATTGAACATTTTTTTTAATGTTACTAATTTCTAAATCATATCATTTATCATTTCAATAATGTGGTTTAGGTTTATGGTTAGAAAAGAATAATATATTTTCTGCTTGCCTTCATCTGGATCAAGTCCTGCCCAATGCAGTGTCTCTTCTAATTTTTCAATAGCTCCAGGTATTGCTTTCGACTCTAAATATTCAGGTGCATTTTCAAGACAAACAAAAAATAATTAAACAAATTATTACTCATATTAAAATAGTTTGCATGTATGACTATTTAATAATAACTAATATATCAGACCCAAGATTAGTTAAGATTTAATAAAATTTTAATTAGTCTTTTAAAAAATGATTATGATTAAATTGATTTGCTTATTATACAAACAATACATATCATTATATCAAGAATATCTACTTTTTTAAGGCCATTATTCCATAGTCCAGTTACAAACTATTCAAATGCAGGCAACAAAAGTTATTAAATTTGACATACAGGTAGAACATGGCAAAGAGCTAATTATTAATGGATGATGTGTTTATATGAAAAAAATAAAGTTAAATTTCATAATGTGAAAGAGCAGAAAAAGAGTAAAGCATAGACCATACTGTCCTAGCCACTGCGTTCTAATAGCACGCTCTGCTTCCAACAAAGTCAGAATTATTTTGTCCAAGTACCAATATAGAATGTTCCTCCCTACTTTTATCCCTAATCCTATCATTTGAAATATTTTAAAAATAATTTTTTAAAATTGCAGCTTTTGATGATTATAGGTTAGTGACTTTCATACGCTAACTTGCTGGTACTTGTATACTGCATTCTAATACTAAAGCAGCAAGACTAATAAGCTTGCTTTCTTCTATATTTTCTAATAGAATACTGAGGGAAAAGTAAAGTGACATAATACTAAACATAATCTATATTTTTCTAACCTGATCTGTATCTTCGATTCTTAAAACGAATTTTCCTTTGTTAGAACGGGCAAATAAATAATTATACAATGCTGATATAACCCTCCCAAGTGTAAAAACCCAGTTGGACTTGGTGCGAATCTCACTCACAGAACTTTCTAACGACTCTACACTAAATTTTCTTTTGAGTAAGAAATTTTTGCCTAATATATCTTTGAACAGTTCGATATAAAGTATGGAAAACTGTTGCATGGACAAGGATTATGTTTGACTACAAATGTTTTTATCAAGGGCGCTGCCATTTTGGTTAGTAAAGTCAGAATGTTTTCACCGACTGTATAAAAGTGCTACTAATTTATAATACAAAACAAATTAAATAAAAATACTTCCCACCAGTTATGCATGTCAATTTATCTCTATGCTAATCACAAATTATGTTACTAGACTGTTGGTGATTTGAAATGCAACGAGATTAATCACAAATGAAAGAAACGTTTTGACATGAATTGACTAGCGGTGAACATTTAAAGTATACATTTTTGTGCTTCACTTAATATTTCGCAACGATAGTGATGTCATAAATATAAAACACTGATAGAAAACGTACAACTCATAATATTCTTTAAAAATATTTTTTAAAATCTGTCTGTGTACCCATGTCGGTAGCATAACAATTGGTAATCTTTGACTTGAGTCGTTCTTATGGAAATGCAAACTATGAGTCGCATGGTGCCCCCGGTGGAAAGAATGCCACTTGAAGATTATATCCTATTAAAAAAAAAGAGAACCCCGGCAGATGCTTCAGCATGGCCTAAACCACCATCATACCCATACACAGTGATGTATTGGTAAAATAAGGAAGCAAGGAACGTTATCAGTGGGAGTTGTCGGGACATGAAAAAGTTCTGGAGGAACGCGTTCCGATTCTGAAAAAAAGGTAAGGGAATGTTGTTCTACCGCGTTCCTCCCAATACATCACTTACATCTGTAAGTCTATGTTCCCCAAATACCCAAGGCTCAATTAAACTTAGTTGCTGTCAATTTTGTGGTCTATTTAGTAAGGCATGCTATAATTCAATAGACGTATATGCTAAAGCTAAAAGATCTGTTAAAATTAATTGTATGTATATATATATATATATATGTGTGTGTGTGTGTGTGTGTGTGTGTGTGTGTTGTTGTTGTTGTTGTTTTTATATAATGTGTAATACATTTATGAAGTTCAGACGTTCTTCACGGTAGACAGCTAGGCTAAAATTGCTAATCAAATGATTTACTGCTATCATTTTTAGTTTTCTTCTTTTAACTTGGTCCAGTTTTTAGGAGCGAGAATCTGTTGAGGTTAAAAACTTGAAACTATGTCATATATCACAGGTATAGTTTAGTTATCACTGAAAGATAAAAGTATATTGGGTTGTAATTCCCCCCCTCCCCCCATTCTTACCGCACTCCACGCTTAGCGTATTGTGTTACGTCCAGTCTGTGTTGTCCATTTCGCGGGGTTTGTTTGTTGTTGTTTTTATATGACCTAAATTGAGCTATAGTACTTTCTGTGTTGACTTATGTAATGAATTCTGTGCGGCTGTTTGGTTTACTTTGCGGCTATTCATTAAAGTAATACTTAAGTGAAGACTAGATTCAGGTAAGAGATTAAAAAAAGAAAAAGACAAGATCAGTGGCGTAATTAGGGAGTGGAGTGGTCAGCCCGTAGCGTGAAAATTCTACAGCAGGGGCCAGGCATTCTACAGCAGGGCCAGGTCAATAGCGCTGGGGGAGGGGGGAAATAAATGTTACTCAGTATATCAAACAAGCAGAGGGAGACAGACGAAACGCAGGGGGGGGGGGCGGCCGCCCCGCACGTTACGATCCTGGTTGGTCCACCGCGGGCGGAACTTACTTTGCCTCCCACCAAGGGATGTATCGTCACCACTTTAATACATTTTTGTCACGGGAATGGGAAGCGGCATTTACAGACTCAGCCCGGGCTCCACTAATGCTTGGTTAAGCCACTGCACTGGATTTAGCGAGCAGGTACGCAGCTCAAAAAAATTGGGGCCCCTGACAACTGGCACCCCTCTGCCCCATTCACACTGAAATGGTCGCAGCTTCTTTTTTTTGTTCAGCTATGTAAGTAAATAACAATAAATTTCTAAAGAGATGTGACTCTCTCAAAAGTTTATGACCCCCCCCTCCACCACAGCGACCCTTAAAGGTGCTATTTTCTTTTTTATCTGTAAAGGAAAGGCGGTAGAAAAATCAATATTAAAAAAAGCTAGCTGTACCCTGCAAAACCCCCATAGTTATATCCCCTTGAAGCGATCGACGGGCTACGTTATTTTTGGTTTCGGGCAGATCCGATTTTCATGACTTTTTAAACTGGAATACTGTTTTATTAATTCTTTACTTTCGATTTAACGCAGAGCCCAAATCGCTTTTATATATATTATCACTTGCGTGTTCTTCCTCATTGTCGAAACTTATCGATCTAAAAACAAAATATGAATGTTTCTTATGAAGTTGTGCATTGTTTCCCGCCAGTTCGGTGAAAGGGTGGGGGAGGTCGTACTTTTTCGTTAAAAACATCTGGCAACACTGTGTCGTCTTGTCTACTTACATCCACTCCATTTCACCTTTTTGTTTTATTGAATGAATTGTGAATTAAGCTGAACCAGTGTCTTGGACGTCTGCATACATTTTGTTGATTTCATTGTTGCATGTGCTACTAATTAGAATACGGGGCCAGTAGCGTAGCGAGGGTGGCAAGAGGGGCATCATGCCCCGGGCGCTACTCACAAATGGGCACTGAATGGTATATTTACATATAATATTATATGGTTTTCGAATGTGGGGAGGGGCGCTAAAAGGTATTGTGCCCCAGGCGCGGATTAAGCTCGCTATGCCATGGTACGGGACGGATGATTGTACGGTAAAGCGCTCGACTGTCGACCTGTGGGTCTCTGGTTTGATCTAATACATTTGCATAGAGTTATCCCTTTAGGCTTGGTCGGTAGGCTAAGTTATTTTTGGTTTCGGGCAGATCCGATTTTTTCAAGATTGTATTTTAACTGGAATACTTTTGTATTAATTCTTTACTTTCGATTTAATGCAGAACCCCAAATCGCTATTATTATATAAGATATTTTGTCCAGAACTATTCAAGAATGGAGTCTAAGGCGACAGAACGTCCAGCCCCTGTGGTCTGTTATGACATGGTAGAAAACGACCACGCCCGAGGCGGTGAGCAAGAGGTCAATGAAA
Organism: Bulinus truncatus; assembly: GCA_021962125.1. Taxonomy (NCBI): domain Eukaryota; kingdom Metazoa; phylum Mollusca; class Gastropoda; family Planorbidae; genus Bulinus; species Bulinus truncatus. Next base: position 1,481,091 of record JAGDYQ010000167.1, read on the forward strand.
CGAGCCTGGCCGAAGAACTGTCGGACTGGTGACAAAAGCATCTCAGGCGGCCGAAGGTGTCACGTCTGATCAAGGTGATAACGTCACCATCAAAAATTCAGTGCGGTGGACAAGGGATACTCTTGGGTCGTTATGATAGGTACTTGTTTCTCAATACACCGTAACGTGATTCTATTTTTTTTAGAATTATACCGAAATCTGCTTACTTGTATTAATTTTTTTGTAAACATTAATATTTGTTTCGCTTTTTTAATTATTAAAATAATTGTCAAAATGGTCTAATCAAATTATGATTTAATTATGATATTAACTTCAAAGCTCACATTTTAAATAATTTCATAATCAATCAGTGAGAGGGTCTGGCGGCAAAAAAACCTACTGCTCTGTAATTGGGTGTGGTGTGCACAGGTGGCTGAGTGGTGTAGAGCGCTTGAATGACGAACTGTGAGTCCCGGGTTTGATCCTCGTTGAGAACCATGGGAATTTCGCCAGCTGAATTTAGATGTATAGTCCCCTCCTAATCCACTTAGCTTTAACTGAGTACCTGAGTTTAGGTGGGGGGGTGGGGGGTTAAAGGCGACTAGGCATTGTGCTAATCACACAATCCATTTATATATCATGGTTAGCACGGCTATAGGAACTATGATTGGGCGCTTTGTTACTCAGCCCAATCTGCACACAGTAGGTTTACGGGTCAAAACACACAGATAAACAAAGCATCAGATGATGTGTTATGCACATCGATTGTCTAAATCACATTACAAAACCGGCCAGACACTTATTTCATTAACACACAAAAAGCATTCAGTCGTCTAAATATACTACAAACACAGCCATGTTCTCCCATCACTGGGTTTCGTGAAAAAGTACTGGAACGCGTTCCGGTTCTGAAAAAAGGGAAGGGGAACATCGTTTCCCCCGCGTTGCTCTGCCAATACACCACTGTATACATTCCACAGATTTTTTAATATTATAGCTCTCCACCAGAAGCAAATACACAACATTTAGTCTCTATCTAACATGAGGCATTTATTACTGCCGTGCGCATTTTCTCATACATCAATATTAAACCGTATCTCAGATGCATAGATCAAAACATGTATATTAAAGTCATAGACATAAAGACAGGCAAACAGACACAGACATACAAGTCATTCAGATGCGTGACTTTAGACTCGACAGGCAAACAGACACAGACATACAAGTCATTCAGATGCGTGACTTTAGACTCGACAGGCAGACAGACACATGCATACAAGTCATTCAGATGCGTGACTTTAGACTCGATCTCTTCAGCAACATCCGGGCTGCAGTTTTTGTTGGTTGGCTACTTGAAATCTCTGGGAGTTTGTTTGTAGAGCTTCAGTCAGACTTGGGTCTTCGTCGACAAAGACGACAATTATTATCGGAACCATGGAGATCACTAGCTGCATTTCCGGTAATTGTTTATAAATAACAGAAAAAATCGTCAATTATCTTTTTTTCCCCTTTCTTAATAATGGCATAACATTAGGTTTGTTTAAATGTTAATACATTGGGAAAGATATGTGACACTATGCCAGTCCATAACCATAAACTTACAAGATTTTGACTATGTAGACCTATAAATCAAACTAACTATTCTAGTCGTTTGTTTATTTATTTTTGTTATTGTTGACAGCGCCTCTGGTCATGATGTTCCTTGTTAAACGTACTTCGCCGAGAACGTGTTGCCTATTTGGTTCTTTATTTCTTGTTGTTGGTGTGATTGGCACTGCCTGGCTTTCTGGGATTGAACTTCTCTGTCTCAGTCATGGAGTATTCGTCGGTAACAAATCTGTGTCAACTTTAATTTTAAAAAAAAAAGATTAAGATATTAATTTTATTTTTAAATCCTTTATCGAAAAAAAAATAAATAATAAAATAACTAGACATAACTAGCCCACACATGGAAATTGAGCGGTTTAGTCCGGCCGGTTGGGAGAACAAACATTTGGCTTAAGAGGGGAGGAGGGAAGGTGGTGTAAATGGGGGGGGGAGAGGGCTTGTCATAAAGTGCTATAAAAATTTCCTTGCTTTACGATGAAGGGGGGGGAGTGGTGATGCAGTTAGCATACGTGGCGCTCAGTGGCGCTGGGTGAGGACTCTATGAATACCGCCACTACCAGTGTCGACAAAGCTAAAGTACGGCAGATGCCACACCTTTTTATTCGCAGCGCAGTAGAACTAAGTTGCGCCCGGGGCGGCCACCTATCAGACCCGCCGAGAGGGGGATGCGGGGGCAAATGTCAGGGGCTCGGACTGAGCTGGCCAATCAACTTTGAAAATATTATTATCAGCACGGGGGGCCATGACAGCCCTGCCAGGGGGCCCTGAAATTTCTGTCGGTGGGCATGCACCCCCATCTAGTTGCGCCATTGATTCAATATGTGTTTCAAATATAGTTTTATGGCAGAATTAAAATTCCATGCAATGAACAGTTTTCAAATCTGTGTCTGGGCGGGCAGGCATGAATTTTTTTATTATATTATTTTTAGAGCATTGAATGTTGTTGTTATTTTCGAACTCTTAAATGATAACATTACAATGCAATGTATGTAGACTGTTTAGCTTGTAATGGATTTACATAGATATTTTGAAGCTTATTCGTAGATTTTTTTGCAGTAAATTTAAAACTTATCTTTATCGAAATATTTGAGAGAGTATATAAACAATAACTGTTCTTGTATCTGTTGTCTCAGGTTTCTCCATCGCATTAACCAGTGGCACCTTTCGTTGCCTTGGTGCAGTATTTTGACAACAATCGCGCCATAGCAACAGGTATCAGCACGTGCGGCGCTAGCCTCGGGGGCGTGGTATTCCCCCTGCTCTTCAGGCACCTGATAGACAGTACGGGCTTCAGGGCGGGGTCCTGATGATGGCCGGCGTCCAGATGAACACCTTCATCTTCAGCATTCTGCTCGTCCCCTTGAGCAATACAGTAGGGCGCGTATCAGGACGAGGACGGACTCCTTAACGATGGAACCGTTGGAGGCGAACGGATTCATGGCGCATGAATACAACGATCAATCATCAGCCATCTACATCAGAAAAAATATAACGATTCAACGGAAGCGGAATTCACGGAGCTAACAGAGCCAGCGTTTGAAAACGACACCACAAAGTCTAAAGAGCATGAAGCTGGCGGAAAGCTTGTTACAAGTGGGTCTACTAAAAAGTCCATTCTAAAAATAGGAAATTACACCCTAGAACTTGTTTCTGTGGAAACAATAACTTGTTAAGGTCAGTGACGTTCTGGTTTGCTAGGCGCCTTCTATTTCTGCGCGTCCACCGGTTCCGTTCTCGGCCAGACCTTCCTACCGGTGCTGGCCGAAGAGAAGAGGTTGACGAAAGACGAAGGGGCGTTTCTTGTTTCCATTATGAATATACTGGACATACCCGCCCACCTGATTCCCGGAGTTATCATCAACTTCAGGCTGATCCGTCCTGGGAAAATAACCATTTTACCTTTACTTGCGATTGGCACTATAGGTCATTTGACAGCGTTGCTGCATACCTACAGGTAAGTTGGGTTAAATATGAATGATCCTTGAGAAAAGTGCCAGTCTTAAAACGATTGAACAGTTGCTCCCATAGCTCTAAAGCAACGACTTATGCTCCTTTGTGTAGGGATATCTACCCCCCACCCCCCACCCCTGTTCTATTTTTTTTTAATCTGCATATTTTATTTTCAGAAAATTCGCGTAGTGTCCTAGAAATAAAATAATAAATATCACACTGTATTTGTGGTACAAACGTTGCATTTACATGGATAGAGATCTAGCTAGATTTATTATGTCTGCATCCTATCTAATTTCCATGCTACTGCTCCATTCTGTCCATATAATCTACAGTTTATTTCCTGCTTCTTTCTGTCCATATAATATACGGCTTATTTCCATGCCCCATGCTGTCTACATCCATCATCTACGGCTTATTTCCACTACTCGATGATGTCTATTTCCACCATATACGGTTTGTTTCTAGCTCCATGACGTCTATTTCCACCACATACGGTTTATTTCTACAGCTCCATGATGTCTATTTCCATCACCTATGGTTTATTCATGGGAGTCTACTATGCCGTCCAACCACTTATTATTGTTGAGCTGCTGGGACCCGAATATTTCTCCACAGCACTGGGCATTTATTTCGCCCTGACAAGCCTGGGGCCGGCCATCTCATATCCTCTTTGCGGTGAGTGACCTACTTGTAATATGTTTATATGAATTCAAATATTGAATAGTTTAAATAGCATTTTCGACAAAAAAATTTAAGATCCAGACCTAAGACAATTCTAATACACTCAGTCTAAAGTATGACATTACAAATGGATATGGTACATACGTGGCACTATGCCTACATTACAAGTGTAAATGTTACCAGAGTCTTTTTAACAACATTAGGGGGCTCTCTGGCTAGTCAGCGCTTTGGGATCCCTTGGACAATCACTCAATGGAATGACAAATTTAAAAAAAAAGGGTCAATAGGTCGTGGTCCTTATACTGATGGAGGGGTTGGGGGGTTGGGGGTTATACATTAATACGGCCCTGATTGTCACAAAGAAAATAGGCCTACATTCAGTGGCGTCACTATGGTTGGTGTCACCCGGGGTGGAAAGTTCAGGGTGTCACACACCCTCACCCATCAAGACTACCATCATGAGCAATGGTACATAGTTCGAGTTTCCTGCACTAGACCTTAGAGAATTTATTTTAAATATTTTAGAGATAAAAGTGATGGTATTACTGAGTGTATTTCAGAAAGATGTATATTACTTTCATTAAAATGAGTTTGTAAACTAGTATCAATCTCATGAAACCACGTGACTGCATGCGTCTTTTTTTTAGCAAGTTTGCAAATAAACTCTAGATTGATCCGAGCAGATTTGAACTGTATTTATTTACCTAAGCTTCAGACGCTATGCACGGTGGCACCCTGTGCTACTGTTCTGCACGGTGGCACCCTGTGCTACTGTTCTGCATGGTGGCACTCTGTGCTAATGCTCTGTATGGTGGCACCCTGTACTACTGCTCTATATGGTGGCACCCTGTGCTACTGCTCTGCATGGTGGCATACTCTGCTACTGCTCTGCATGGTGGCACCCTGTGCTATAAGTTGGTGACACCCTGTGCTACTGCTATAAGTTGGTGACACCCTGTGCTACCCCTCTATATGATGACACCCTGTGCTACTGCTCATGTTTTTAACTCTGATCGGTTATAAAACCGACTATACCGATTTTTTCTGCCATGAAATTTAGAACTATTCATTTTGGTGTCACCCCTTAAATGGTGTCACCCGGTGCTGTCCGCACCCCCTAGTGACGCCACTGAATACATTGCCTATATTACAAATTAGAGATCTAATGCATTGCCTATGTTACAATATTTGTGATGCAGACCCTAATACTGATCTATTACAATGCATATACTGCAAACGTTATTTTTACAGATGTAATATATTGCCTACATTACAAGTTGTACAGGTCTAATGCATTTTCTACATTACGATTGTTATTGTTACATGTCTGATAATACATTGCTATATACAAGTGTACGTGTTGCAGGTGCACTGAAAGATGTCGACCTCACATACTTACCACTACATCGGTTCACTACATATAGCAGCCGCCCTGCTTATAGCCATCAGCCCATTGGCGAAAAGATACGACGTCTATCGCAACGTGTTAGGTAAACAGGATCAATAGCATGTGGTTGTATGTAATTTACAAATCTCATGATAATGACGAATTTTAAAAAAAACAAAAAAACTTAACAATTGATGCACCGTTTAGTATTTTGTTGCAATAAAATGAATTAAAAACGTTAAGATGGTTTGTATTGTTTGTCTTTGAAATTTAAAAAAAAGGAAGTTATTTGTTGTTTTTTCCTGTTTGTAGGGTAAATGGTTAAATAAAAATGCAAGCAGGAACGTTGTAGCGCTGTGACCTTTGAGGTTCAATTAAGGACGCGGTGTCATGTCTTGCATCTTTGGGATCTGCATCGGAACAATATTTGAAGAGCTTTCTTCTCGGTGACCACCATCAGCGGTCATGGTTAAACCATTGAGCAGCCCGTTACGTGAAAAATTCTACAGCAGGGGTAGACATTCTACAGCAGGGGCCAGGCCAATAGCGGGGGGCGGGAAAAAATGTTACTAAGTAGAGCAAATTAGCAGAGGGTGGGGGGCAGGCAAAACGCAGGGGGGGCGGGTCTGCCATGGGCACATTGGTAGTTATTTATACTGATAGGGTTGTTGAGGGAAATGCAGTGGCGTAGCGAGCTCAACTCACGCTACAGAACAATACCCTTTTTAGCGTCCTCCCATTCGAAAACCATATATTATATGTAAATTATACCATTTGGCGCCCCTTTGTGGAAGTAGCGTCCCTTGCCCACTCACTACACCACTGGGGACATGAACGCATAACAAATATGACTAGGATCAAGGTCAACATCAAAGCACAGCTGTCTCCCCAAAATACTTATGAATAGTTATTACACTATCTCACATAGCATGGGGATATAGCTCAGTGGTAGAGCATTCGACTGCAGATCGAGAGGTCCCCGGTTCAAACCCGGGTGTCCCCTGCAAAATGAATTGAGATTTGTCACTTGTGCGTTATTTCGTCACTAAACAATGGAATTATTCATTAAAAGAGTTTTAATGATTATTTTTTGTTTATTTTATTGATATACTGTACTAATTTGAATTTAGACATATATTTATTAAGTACGTTATCTCATGTCATGATATCGTATGTCAAATTTGCAGGGGCCCCCAAAAAGACCAAGCCCGCCGGGCCCCCAAACCCCTAGGGACGCCTCTGCATAGCAACCATGATAAAAAGTGACACATGGGAAAATTAAAAAATAATCTATGTGTGTTTTGGCGTGTCTGTGTGTGTCTAGTGTGTTAGTGTGTTGATCGTAATCACGCTGATAATAACGTTTACTTCATATTTTCACTGATTTCGATCGAGCGAAAAAGCACACACACACAATCGTACTACTACACGCATTATTTACACCATGTGATCAAAGTACAAAGTATGACATAACTATCAACAAAGTATTCATGGCGATAACGTTGAATTAAAGGGCCTCTGTATTTCTGTATCTATGCGTAAATGTGTTAGCTGTTCATAACCATAGTTTGTATTACAGCTTTCCAACCAACGGATCTTTACCGACCGGTTCCTTATGCATCCAATGAACGTTCTGTTAATGAGTTTACTTTCTGTGGAAAAAATTGAAAGCTAATAATAACAACAAGAATACTAATCATAACACGTGCATGTATCTGAATAAAAAAATATATATGTTAAAGCATTAACGATGGAGTATATGAACGACGTCTGTTTTTTAGGCCGGTCACATTTTGACACTGCTGCTTAAATGGTTTCAACCTTTGCGGGGTAGTTTTGTTTAAATAATGAAACCACACGATGAGACCTTAGGTCAGGAGTCTTCTAGTGACCAGATGACCAGCAGCAATGGGCTATCAGCGGGTGATTCGGGTGAAAAAATTCCGAATGAAGAGTTGACTGGTTTATTGCCAGACTCACTGAACGTGGTGAGAATTGCGAATAGCCGTAAGGATGGCGGAAGAAAAAAGGGAGAAAATCCAGTGGATTCAGGATATGCTTGGGTGGTCATGATAGGTAAGAAATGCATTCGGGCCATTTATAATACTTGGACGACCTTTTTACTTTTGCCACTCAATCTACCTTATCTTTCTCTCTCTTTCTCTCTCTCTCTCTCTCTCTCTCTCTCTCTCTCTCTCTCTCTCACTCTCTCTCTCTCTCTCTCTCTCTCTCTCTTTCTTTCTCTCTCTTTCTCTCTCTCTCTCTTTCTCTCTCTCTCTTTCTCTCTCTCTCTTTCTCTTTCTTTCTATCTCTCTCTTTCTCTCTCTCTTTCTGTCTCTCTCTCTTTCTGTCTCTCTCTCTCTCTCTCTCTCTCTCACACACACACACACACACACACACAAAGAACACCCATTCCCCCATATTCTCTGAAGGAAATTATTTATCACACTTCATTGGCTGTTAAGATATTAGGAACATGATGAGGAATTGGGGGAAAAAAACGTATTACTTGTTACTATTAAAAAAAACACGTATTACTTGTTACTATTCAATCACCATCAATCACATTTTTAAACAAATAAGGACAGGCAAACCGGTTTTTCAATCAAAGCATTCATTGCACTAGTAGTCATTGTTTGGTGTTTTTTTTTTTTAATTGATTAGTGCCTGAATTTTGAAATTATTGGGCGACATACTTTCTTTACTGGGCAACACCAATGTTCAAGTATGCTCTGTCACATACTGTAGCTAAACGCTCTAATTTCTTATTTCATCTAAGATCTCCATATTCTATTTTAAGATAAATATAGAAGGATCCACAGTTCTCTTAACAATTTTTGTTTCTTCTTCTAGCCTCGTTTGGAATCCAGTTTCTTCTGATTGGCTACATCAAATCAATGGGCGTGTTATTTGTAGAGCTTCAGTCCAGGTTTCACTCCACGTCTGCAGAGACCTCCCTCATTGTGGGCACCATGGAGATGACAGGAACTGTTTTTTGTAATTCAGAAACGTTTTTCTTTGACATTTTAAAAAAAAAATGTATTAACTTTCTGTCCATTTTTTTATACTAGCGAATAAATGAGTTTAGGTTCTTAAGTATGTTGGGGTTAGGGGGCCCTCTTAGCGCCGAGGAATGAATGTTTGAAAGGGGCCCTCAAGTAGTGGAGGCTGTTGATTTGTTTGCTTGTCTCGAGTTCAGGGTGATTTCATGTCATAAAGTATTTGCCTCGATTACACCAATATATCAATTCTAACATATGTGTAGCCAGTACGTATTTCTATGATAACACCAAATACAGTGTATTATATTAACCAGCTGGCTATGAATTATCCAGTCGTAGTTGTTGTTTTTAAAGTAATAAAATGAAGTTTTCACATATAACAAAAGGGACATTTTTTGGTGTCTGTGGTTTAAGTGAATCTTAAAGTAATTATTTATAGATAACTTTGGATTTTCAATTATTCGGTGATCTATTTTGCGACGATAGACTGGATAAATGATAGTCTAATGTATTTACTTTTCTTTCAACCGATCAGTGTGTGCAGAGCCGTTCTTGTGTTTTCGGGGTCCCTAACCAAAAATACATTAGGGGCCTTAACCAAAAGTACACTAGGGGCCCTAACCAACAGTACATTAGGGGCCCTAAATAAAGTACATTAGGGGCCCTAACCAAAAGTACATTAAGGCCCTAACCAACAGAACATTAGGCGCCCTAACCAACAGTACATTAGGGGCCCTAACCAACAGTACATTTTGGGCCCTTACCAAAAGTACATTAGAGGCCCTAACCAAAAGTACATTAGGGGCCCTAAACAAAATTACATTAGGGGGCCCTAACCAAAAGTACATTAGGGGCCCTAAACAAAATTACATTAGGGGCCCTAACCACAAAAGTACATTAGGAGCCCTAACCACAAAAGTACATTAGGGGCTCTAACCAAAAGTACATTAGGGGCCCTAACCAAAATTACATTAGGGGCCCTAACCAAAAGTACATTAGGGGCCCTAGCCAACAGTACATTAAGGGCTCTAACCAAAATTACATTAGGGCCCTAACCAAAAGTACACTAGGGGCCCTAAATAAAAGTACATTAGGGGCTCTAACCAAAAGTACATTAGGGGCTCTAACCAAAAGTACATTTGTAGCCCTAGGCAAAAAAAGATGGTAAGGCCACTTCTTGCAAAACTTGGGGCTCCTTATATTTGAAAACTAATAAGTTGATTGTATCACGTAGCCCCTAACCAGATTTAGCTCCCTCCCTTGTGCGGCCCTAACTGTTATCAACGTAAGCATGCCAGAGTGCTAATCTCGCCAATACCTTTTCGTTTAGAACTCCTGAGTAACACCAAGGTTTATAAAACAATTACATTTTTATAACAACATATTCAACTTTTAAGTTTTTATTGGGTTGCGGACAGACAAAATTGTACCAGGGGGGGTCCAGCCCAGTTGCCTAGTTGGCCAATCCATATGAACGGGTTTAGTGTGTGTACATGCATGGGCGTATTCATGGGGGGGGGGGGGGCAAGGGGGGGCATAAAGTTGTCATTTTGCCCCCCCCCGGAAAATTTTTGCCCCCCCCTGGAAAAATTCCTAGCGACGCCCATGTGTACATGAATGTGTGCTTACAAGGCCATATAACAAACACAATCTCGAACATATGCACTTTAACGAAAACAATAAAAGAAAAACAAGTGACAACAAATTAACGAAGCTGTATTCTTTATACCAGTGGATCTCAAGCTTTTGAGATTCGTGACCCACTATGAACACGTTCCATTTTTTTTTTTTTTTTTGCAACCCACCTGTAAAGAAAAAGTTAAAATTAAGCTATTTTCTCGATTTAAAAAAATTAATTAATAATTTTGGAAATGAATTTAAATTTAGCTGGTCGCGAGACACGATTTGAGAATCACTGGTTTATACTAACTGCTAGCACAGTGTATGTACAAATGTGCCCTCATATGCCATTTTCTCTCTCCACCGTAAGCTCCTCTTGTGATGGTGTTCCTGCTCAAGCGGGCGTCGCCAAGAACGTGTTGCCTGATTGGCTCCGTATTTCTGGTTGTTGGTGTCGCCGGCAACGCCTGGTTTTCTAAAATAGAACTCCTCTGTCTAACTCAAGGAGTTATTTTCGGTAAATTAAGGTCGAATGAGAATAATTTAAAAACTGTATGACTCAAATGGCAAAATTTTTAACACACTGTAATAATATTTCCATAATGTAACATGAACCTTAACCTTTTTCAGGTATAGCTATAGGGCTTCAGTTTGGGACCCCGTTTGTCGCCCTGACCCAGTACTTTGACAAGCGACGAGCACTGGCCACAAGCATCAGCACGTGTGGGGCTAGCATGGGAGGCGTGGTCTTCCCTTTGATTTTCAGACGTCTGCTGGATGAATACGCCTTCGAAGGCGGCGTCCTGATGATGGCTGGCGTTCAGATGCACGCCTTCATCTTTAGCGCCCTGCTGGTGCCCATTCAAAACCACAGCCGTAGACGAAGAGATCAGTTTAAGGGATCCTTAATAGAAATGGAACCTATGGAAAGAGGTAACTCGGAAAAATACCCTAACATCAATTACGTAGAATGCGGGAATATTCCAATAAAGTCATGTGAGCCTTGTGAAGAAGAGGGTATGAAAGAGAATTTAAACATTCTCCAGGAAATGGTTGTCACCTACGAACAAAAGGGAATTTCCGAATACTGTTTAACATCTACAAAGACCTCGCCCGGTGCTAGCGATTCTAAAAATAGAAAAGGATCGTGTGCCTCTTGTTTAAACAAAGGCTCTCTATTACGATCGTTTACCTTCTGGCTACTGTGCGGGTTCTACTTGTTCGCCTCCATGGGATCCGCCGTGCCGCAGACCTTCATCCCTGCCCTGGCGGAAGAGCGGGGGCTGACGAAGGACGAAGGCGCTTTCCTGTTGTCCATCCTCAACATACTGGACATCCCGGCACACCTGATACCCGGGGCTATTGTAAACTTCTGGAAAATCCGTCCTACTAGAATGAGTGTACTGCCCATGTTGATTGTCGGCATTGTGAGCAATTTAACTCCGTTTTTCAACTCGTACAGGTAAGATTGAAATGCATATAGTTACTAGCTGTTACTATGGGGACGATGGTTGTGTGGTAAAGCACTTGACTGTCGACCTGAGGGTGCCTCCTGGTTCGATCTCCGGTGAGGACCGGGTGGATATCTCAGGTCATGGCTAAAGTCCCCGCTATATCTCCCGTGGTGCCTCCATGTCCATTGCACTATCGGCTCTGGTGGGGATGAATGAAGGGCACCATAGAAACCGTCCCATTTTAGTGGTTTAATGGTTTAATTGATTGATACACATCTATAAGAGATTATCATCTTACAGGGACTTCACACACAAGCATGCACCATGCATAGAGATAGACACCATAGCTCAACTTTGAGATTATTATTAATAGGTTGGATAGCTTCCCATAGTTTGACCTGTAGTCAGGTAACATTTTAAGTGGGTCGCTGTAAAAGAAAAAGTCCTAAAAGTGGAGAGGGGGGTTGGGGCGGGGGTCCATGAACAGTGGTAGCCTTCAGCAGCCGCCTACTTTACCAGCCCAACATACGGCACTGGTTGCACTTCATACGTATCACGACTGTTACACTTTATACATAACATATTTTTTACACGTTATACCAAGCAGGACTATCACACTGTATACACAACATGACTATTACTGTACTATAACACTTCACACATAACATGACTATTACACTTTATACATAACATGACTATCACACTTTATACACAACATGACTATCACTGTACTATAACACTTCACACATAGCATGACTATTACACTTTATACATAACATGACTATTACACTTTATACATAACATGTCTATTACACTTTATACAGGACATGACTATCACTGTACTTTTACACTTCACATATAACATGGCTATTACACTTTATACATAAAAACTATCACAATAATCTATACGTAAATTTTTAGCGTACTTTTTCCGACAGACGAACCCAATGCATTCCCAGATTATATAAGTTATAGGATAGGATTCGATGAAGCTTCAATCGTTCGTTCATTGCGTGTTTTCTTCCACAGCACCATGTTGACAATGTCCATACTATACGGCCTGTTCATGGGGACCTACTTAGTTATGCAGTCACTCATCACCATTGAATTGCTCGGTGCTGAGAACTTCCCCAGGGCTATGGGCATCTACTATGGTATCACCAGCCTCGGTCCAGCCATCTCCTACCCAATTTGTGGTGAGTTCACCTGCTATTCAACTTGAGGCCGTGGATCTCAAAGCGTGGTTATACAGCCCACTAGAAGGTTGCTAGCTGGTTTGGAGTGGGTTGCTAGCTGGTTTGAAGTGGGTTGCTAGCTGGTTTGAAGTGGGTTGCAAACTAATGTTAATAATTACGTACTAGAGAATATACGCAATTAGTGTTGTTGTTTTTTTCCCCTTATTTTATCGGGTTTTTTTTTTCTTTACCAGTGGGTTGCAAAGACCAAATATAAATTTTTAGTTAGTGGGTCGAAAAATCCAAAAAAAAAAAAATTAGAACCACTGTAGTAATGTATCACGTGCATAGAATAAGCCATCTCAAACCCAGTTTATGGAAAGTTTATCTGTTATTTAATTATTCATTTTGAGATCTGGATTAAAAAAAAAATTTCTAGGTTTTTAAATCAATTCAGTAATCTTTACCATATTTATTTATTTTTATTTTTTGAGGTAAAATTCGCCATTTCTCTGAATGTATAATTAGGTCACGTGAGTATTTCTTTGATGAATTTTACAAATTACGAAGCGAATTAGTTTAAAGTAATGTTTATAAATGGGAAAAATTCGTCTTGAGATTATCATGTCAAAATAAATATGAATACAAACTCTGGTGTATAAGAGCGCCAAATATTATAATTACTGGTATAATATTTATAAGGCACTTGTTACATGACCAACGTTTGGTCTTCGTATTTTTTTTACTTCGTGTTCCAGCCGTAGATAATATTGATCCACACCCTAAACCTAACCCTATCCCTAACCCTATCCCTATCCCTATCTCTAACCCTATCCCTAACCCTAACCCTATCCCTATCCCTAACCCTAATCCTGAAAAAAAAAATGTATATATGTCATGTTCCTTATACCCTAATATAATGGTCACGTTTGGTCTTCTAACAAGTGCGTATTTATAAATATGTTGTTGTTGTTTTTTTTTTACATTTTAGTGCTTTGTTTTAGATGTTATTATTTTACTTTTTTTTTTTTTTTTAAATTTTTGTTATATTTTTACAGGTGCGCTGAAGGATATGTCTCAGTCATACATGATGTCTTTCCATTACCTCGGAACAGCTGCCATTCTGGCAACGCTAATACTGATCGTTGCCCCTGTAGTTAGAAAACATGAACTACGCAGAGAGGCATTACAAACGTCAAAGGGGGACAACAGTGCAAATATCTAGCTAGTCATAATAGAAAAGAGTGCTCTTTCCTTTGACACACTCTAAAACTATAAATAAAACATTGCGTATGGGTATGGCTATTTGAAATGTACAAATTTGTTAAGCGATTTAAATGTTTATAAATACTACAATAGTTTTGTTTGATTGTGTTAGCCTATTTTTTTTCATCGTACAAATCAATCGAGTGATACTTTTATAATGCTGCAGAAGGCGTTTTCTTTGTTTACACTCCACAGTGGCGTAGCGAGCTTAACTCGCGCCCGGGGCTCAATATCTTTTTCGAGCCTCCCCCCCCCCGCCCCATTCGAAAACCATATAATATTATATGTCAAACATACCATTTGGCACCCCTTTGTGAGTAGCGCCCGGGGCATGATGCCCCCCTTGCCCCACTCGCTACGCCACTGATACTCCATAAATATTGTTATTGAAATTCATACATTTTGTTGCGTGAAAACTCCTTCAGATTGCAATTCTAAGTATGAAACATATTATTTTGAAGAAAATAATCCTCAATTGTTCTTTGTGTTACAAGTTAATATTTTCTGTTTACATGTTTTCGTTAAGTTTATTTATAACTGTTGCGGGAATGTGCAATGGAATGTTCACAATCATTCTGACAGTTCAAACGTGTGGAGCCTCTGACTGACTAACTATGACTATGTTGGCCCCTTTCACTCATTACCCTTTAATTTTTGCAGCAAAAGTGACAAAGTGTGGGATACGACGGGGGGCTCAAAGGCTCGCCGCTCCTGACAAGTATTTGGGTTGCACCCCACCCCTTGTGGCGAACCCTGAATCTCGGACATGGCCCACTTAGATCTTAACATTTACACGTTCACAACACACACACACACACAAACACACACAAACACACAAACATACACACACATACACACACACACATACACACAGTCTCAGATTATGATATCGATCACACAATCAATGACCTGTGAAAAAAATATAAAGGACTTTTTCTTGTTCACCATTGTGACAAGACACATACACCTACACACACACCTACATACACACACCTACATAATACCTACATACACACCTACATACACACCTAATACACATCTACATACACACCTACATAATACCTACATACACACCTACACACACACCTTATACACATCTACATACACACCTACATACATACCTACATACACGCCTACACACACACCTACATACACACCTATATACACACCTACACACACATGCATACACACCTACACACACCTACATACACACCTACATACATACCAACATACACACCTACACACACCTACATACACACCTACATACACACCAACATGCACATCTACAATCTGAAATAAAATGAAAGATTGGGGTTCTAAGATCTTACTTTATCACGATTCGCGCTTTGTTTGAATTAGACAGACAGTCGGACGGACAGGTGGAATGGCTGGATGGATGAAATGAATAGATGGGAGGATGGAATGGATGAATGAATGGATTGAGTGGATGAGATAGGATGGTATAGATAGATAGAAATGGTGATTTTGGTGGATGGGATGGAATTGATAGAATCGATGGTTGGTTGGAATGGATGGGGTGGGTGGATGAATGGATTTGATGGCTGGATGAATGGATTTGGAATTTTAAAGTAATAAAAGATAAATGAACAGTAAAAAAGTGAACACATTTTTTTTTTAGAATTTTAGTCAATATTATTGCCATAAAACATGTCAAGTAATCCACAAGAGAGATTTATACATAATGTACGACTTCAGTAAATATTTATACAATACACGTGTATATGTGTTATCATACATTCAATATGACGCAATGTCTAGTCGTGAAATAGATTGTGAAAGATCAAATAAAAAATGACTTTGAATGAACATTGATAAAGCACATATGAACAACAGCAAAGAAAAACGTGTTCGTTTATTTTTTCTTAGATATAAGAGACATGGTAAAATACAATAAATCAAACAATACTATGTTGTTGTTTTTTTTTTTAAACTCGTCTATCGTACCACTGTACACTCTTTTGTGATAACGTCTTATTTTGTTGTATTTTTTTTTTCAAAGTTGGCATAAATCAAGGGACAAGACTCACACACACCAAAAAAAAAAACTGAAATGTAGACAACTCTCAAACTTCGCATCTAAAGAGTTCATTTCTGAAACTCTCAAACCCAATTGCTACACACACATATAGACGATTCGGTTTTTTAATTTTTTGTTTGCAAATTACAAAATGATAATTAACAAAGAAATTCAAGCGCCCTTCGCTCCAGCCGCCATGACGCGTTATGGATTTCCCACGAATTTAATCACAGGCTGTGGAGATGGGAGGGGGGGACTTGGGCGAGTATTAAATTTTCTTTACTTAAAACTAGGAGATAATAAAATTTCGCAGTGGCTACGGTAACATCAAGACGGAGTTCGTATTTTTTTTTCCGGGTTACATCAATAGATATTGCTCCACACCTTAACCCTATTCCTAACTCTATCCCTAACCCTACCCCTATCCCTAACCCTAACCTTAATCCTAACCCTTTTCCTAACCCTAATATAATTGCCGGTACCCGAAAAAAAAATGAGTTCTCCCGCTAACCCTAATATAATGGCGCTTGATGTTACCGTAGCCACTTCGTTAAAATTTTCTCATTAAGGTGCGACGCATTCTTCAAGTGTGGGGCCTGGAAGAGTCAAGGTTTGGGACCTGGGAGGGTCTCCCCCCCCCCAAAGACCGTCGCTACTGATTTATTCAATCATAATGTGTGGGGGGGGGGAGCAAAGATCGTCTAATTGCACCTCCATCCATCATCGGCTTGATTTCATATACACAGTTTTAAAATTAGAGCATTTAAGTTGTTGTTTGTAATCAAACAGCATTTATGTTGTTAAACAGCATTTAAGTTGTTGTTTGTAATCAAACAGCATTTATGTTGTTAAACAGCATTTAAGTTGTTGTTAGTAATCAAACAGCATTTATGTTGTTGTTTGTAATCAAACAGCATTGAAGTTGTTAAACAGCATTGAAGTTGTTATTTGTTGTTTTCGACACAGGAAACTCCAGCAGCACAAAAAAATCTTTTATTATTAATGAGACATTAAACTGGGCTAACCAGACTGTTATCTTTACCCTCGAGGTTCACCAGTCAAAGAGTAGAAAAAAAAAAAACCAATTCATTATCAATGTAGTTACCCATTTTAATATTGAATGGTACACAGTGAATTCAACAATAGGGGAGGGGGCGGGGGTATTGTAGGTGGTCTGGCCTACTTCCAGGTGACACTAAAGTTCAGCAAAAAAAAAAATCGGTGGCTCGTAACCCAGGGCCTTATTTCGGGACAGAGCTGACTTAATTGCATAATGGGCCCCTTGCGTACAGATGGCATGATTCACGGGACCCCCGGACAGGCGCCTAGCGAGCCCGTGCTTTAAGGGGGTAACATTTTTATGTACAAAGAACAACACGACTACAAATACAAGTCAACTTATATAATACATGTAGAATTTTTATACTACTAATTACATAGATTCCAAAATGTATCAATGTCTATCCGGCTTATTAAACTTTTTGGAGTCACTGGCGGGCTGGACTAAAACCCGATGGACAGAGTGTTGACATGGACTAACAAAAATTAAATGGAAACGTCTTCAGTCTAGGCCCGTAGCGTGCGGGGGGTGCAGGGGGGGCCGAGCCCCCCCCCCGTGCGTTTTGTCTGGCCCCCTCTGCTTATTTGCTCTAATTAGTAAAATGTTTTACCTGCCCCTGCTGTAGAATTTTCACGCTACGGAGCTGCTTCAGTCCATATCATAAAGTGCTAGAATTGAGCTGCATTCTGATAGGATAGGTCAGGATCAGGCCCGCTGGCCGTAGTCTACACATGGCTGACTGCGGTAAACAAAGTCAGTAAAGATCGAAAAGAAATTGAAATAAAGTCAGTAAAGATCGAAAGGACTTGAAACAAAGTAACTAAAGATCGAAAGGAATTGAAACAAAGTCAATAAATTGAAGAAAAAAAAAGCTGTATTCATTTTTATGATTGAAAAGGTAAAAATCATTCCTGAATTAGATTTTTTTCATAAATGTCCCACAGGATCGTCTTAATGCATGAGCCTTTACAGGCACTATTCGGGGTCTGGGTGAAGGGTGTATTTGTGCTTATTCTTTGAGAAGGTTTCCTTGTGGGCCCCAACATACTCACATACTCAATGGGCCATTTCGTAAATTCGGCTCAGATATTTTTTTTTAATCTGGTTTAACCCGGCATTGTTATGTTTGTGTTGACAACATGTATAATAATTTCTTTTGTCGGATAAATTCACTAAAACATGTACTGCAGAGGATTCGTATGTAACTTCTCGACTATGGTGAACTGAGATGTATCTGTGTATTTCTGTTCGGTCCTACTGGTCCGCAAGCTAATTTCAAGTGGGCCGCCGTAAATTTCGATAATCACTTAATCGAAATTTTTCTTACTTTAATGGTGGGTCGCGGAAACCGAAAAATCTGTCTTAGTGGGTGGCGGCGAATCGCAAAATTTTAAAACTGATGTATTTCTTTATATTACATTAAATTATATATTTTTTTTAAATGTACTTCCTGTAAAGGCACGATCTATTAAAAAAAAATAATTCAGATTAGCTAAGGGGCTTTGAGGTGGGGGGGGGCGTGGTGGGATTGGGGGGGGGGGAGTCTGGTGTTGGTCGAGACTAGGTTCAATCGGGTGAAGTACTGGGGGGGGTTGAAAATGGCAGTCAAATGAATCAACTCATGCCACCTCCCCCCCTCTCCCCCCCCAAATCAAAGCTCCGTTAGGAGTGTAGCTTCTTACAATCTCACACTATGTCTCGAACAGTGTCAGCTGAATACAAATCACACACACATGACACACAGTTCGGCTGTTGAAATCTGATCCGGCAGCTACATAAGTGTGTGTGTGTGTGTGTGTATACACAATGAACAGTGAGGAAACAGGGCACAAAACAAATGTTTGGAAATATGAGTCTATGTAATTTTAAACAAATGTTTGGAAATACGAGTCTATGTAATTTTAAACAAATGGACTCAATGTTTCTGTTAAAGAAGATCTAAAATAAAGTTTTAAATAAAAAAAATGATTTTTGCAGTCGATCGGAGCCCCCCCCCCCCCTTCGTTTTGTCTGCCCCCCCCCTGTTTATTTGTTCTACTTAGTAAAATGTATTACCTGCCCCCCTCCTATTGTCTGGTACCCTGCTATAGAATGCCTGGCCCCTGCTGTAGAATTTTCACGCTACGGGGCTGCACCCACCCACCCCACAAATGTGTTCAATTTCTTTCAATCGAATGAAATAAACGTGTCCCTGGTCACGTGAACCAATCAGGCTATACAATTTAATAATTACACACACACATAAATTAACCACTAAATTTTTTACCTAACTTATCTTTATAAATGATAGTTATGTTAGACACCTGCCGTGTAGTCGACCAGAGTGTGAAAACTACGGTTACAGAAACGTTGTTTCAAAGGTTGTTGCTATGTCCATTATCACCCTGGGAATGGAGCGGGGTGGGGTGGGGGTGGGTCGACGCCATCTTGGCTCCTGTGACTGTGAAGTCCCTGCAAGGATGAGATGTTTATCTCTTAGATCATATAAGACCACATGGGGCGGTTTTTACAGTGCCCTTCTTTCATCTCCACCATAGCCCATAGTGCTATGATTAAGTAGGCACAACGGAGGACAAAGAGAAACTTTCACCCATGACTTAATCCTTTCAACCATTTATGTATCTATTTGTTTGTCTGTTTGTTTGTTTGTTTGTTTGTTTGCTTAGTTGCATCAGAAACTTTTATAAACTCTTTGAATTCCTGACAAGAATATAAACTGTTAAGATCAATCCTATTTTATTCGCTACACCACATTTTAATCCCCTTCGTATACTACATGAATGGCGGTATCGGTCTGGGAAATTTCATCCATGTAGTCGAAATCGATGTCTTTCGGGTCAGTATCGTACTGGTCCACATTGTTAACTATGCTGAGCCACTGTTCGATCCTGACCTTGTTCAACAGATCCCTGTCGTCCTCCGGATAATCATTGTCGTAATCGTCCTCCCTATTGTTGTTTACGTTGTTGCTCAAGACGATGTTGGAGCTGGCGCGGCGGAGTCGGTAAGTCCCGGGCTTAGACTCAGCCGCGGGTTTATTGTGAGTTCTTTGCGACGATACCAGCTTATCGATTCTGTCCAACGACTGGTTGCGTGACATGGGCTGCGTGGATTTCCTTTCCTGTCTTTGACTGATGTCGTGTTTTAGGGACTTCCCCATATGTTTATTCTCGGAACTGGAGCGGTGGAACCTGCCTCTGGTAGTTTCCGATGGGTCGAGCGACTGAAGCCGACTCGCGTCTTTTCTGCTTCTCGTTTGGCCGGCGGCGACGTCATTGATGTTGCTATTGTTGTTGTTGTTGGCGTCGTAGCTGACGTTGTTGGCGCTGCTGACTAGGGAGATGACGTTGTTCACGCTAGACGAACTGCTCGCCTTGCTTTTCACATAGGGCATGTACGACTGCGCGGGCGGGGGGCTCTTAGGGGCCGGGGCCGTATCCCCTTCAGCGCCGTGGTGCTGGACCTTGCCTTCGAACAGCGTCTCCAGCTTATTCTGCGATCCGACATTGTCTATGGCGCACCAGGACAGTGCTCTGTTCGCGTTGGAGAAGAACTTCATCTGCTTCGAGCCGCTTCCGGACAGAGCGTCCGCGTTGTACGTGCTGAGCGACCTGTTGGTTGAGCTGGACTCATGACTCTGTGTAGAGGCGTTGCCCAAGAGTCCGCTGAGGGTGGGCTCGCTGAAATTTCGAGGCAAAATGCCTTTTTTCTTTTTACCAACTTTTTCAGCGCCCGAAAAGGTTTTGGTAGCCTCCTGATTGACCACGGGCTCTGTGATTGGCAACCGAGATGTAAATGTCTTGTTTTTTATGCTCGGCGTTTGCTGGACTATAGAAGATCGATTTCCTACGATGAAAAAAAAACAAGAAAATAATATATGAGTATTTTTAACATGAATCTACAGACATAAAGACAGATTGGCAGACAGATAAAAAGACGGTCCGACAGACAGGCAGATGACAGATAGATAAAAAGAAAGAAAGATGGACAGACGGACGGATGGATGGGTGGATGAATGGATAGATAGATAGATAGATAGATAGATAGATAGATAGATAGATAGATAGATAGATAGATAGATAGATAGATAGATAGATAGATAGATAGATAGATAGATAGATAGATAGATAGATAGATAGATAGATAGATAGATAGATAGATAGATTGGAGCCCCTGGGTCTTTAGAGACACCGAGAAAAGGGGAATAACTGTTTTAGCAGTATCATCTTATGACATCATTCCGAAGCCTATTTATTTGGTCTGTATGAGTACCCTCCCCTTGATTTAATTCAAAAGGTCAATATAGATTAAAGTAAAATTAACGAAGTGGCTACGGTAAAATCAAGCGTCATTATATTAGGGTTAGCGGGAGTACTCATTTTTTTTCGGGTACCAGCAATTATATTAGGGTTAGGAAAAGGGTTAGGATTAGGGTTAGGGTTAGGGATAGGGATAGGGATAGGGATAGGGGTATGGGTATGGGTATGGGTATGGGTATGGGTATGGGTAGGGTTAGGGTTAGGGTTAGGGATATGGATAGGGATATGGTTAGGATGTGGAGCAATATATATTGATGTAACCCGGGAAAAAAAATACGAACTCCGTCTTGATGTTATATTTTTTTCGAAAAAAAGCCACCGCCATTCCACTTTAGGCACGAGGGGGGAAGGGCTGTACAAATTTACCCAACACTAGAAAAGGCTCTTAATTTACTCATATCTAAAGTTTTGTAAATTTAAAAAAAAAAAAGTAAAAAATAAACAACTATATTTTACAAACTTGTTAGATCACTTCAACATTGTATTACATATTTATCTATTTCGTCTGTATGTTTGTGGATAAACATTTTGGCTGTTTTATGATCTTTTATTTATTTTTTTTTTTGTTATGTCGTTCCAATTTAATTTACTCCAACTGCTGTGGCCCTTCTATTAAATTTAAGAACTCACTGTGGCCCGCGATTAAAAAAAACTGTACCCACCCCTTAATTTACCTATTAATGCGTAACTAGCAAAGTTGGCTCATGGGGCGGGTTCGATAAATGCTGCACCAGTTTATACTAAAATATAATGAGACGCCCCTGGGTGGCTGCAATATTTAAGTGCTCCCCTCGACAAAAGCTCCCCGCCACCCTCTCCGTGATGCCACGTAAAAAATAAAAATATGTACATTTGTATGCGAAAGAATTAAATAGCCGACAATAAGTAAAACGGACGGTAACTATTTAAAAAAAAACATCGGGTTAGGTCAGTCTAGCTGGAGGGGAGGGGAAAGGTTGCGGGTAGATGGCAGACTGCGTACTGTTAAACTATAACATTGCTAATCAATAGTTCCGTCTATTGAAAAAGGACAATAAACACACTCCCCGTATGTATGTGAACATGACTAGCTAAAATAGAAGCATTAGTTGTATGTATTCACATGTTACCGATGTCAACTTTTAGCTGAATGCGTGTAGTTAAGTCCGCAGTTTTTTTTTCTATCGTTATCTGTAATTGCTTAT
Source organism: Bulinus truncatus (assembly GCA_021962125.1). Lineage (NCBI taxonomy): Eukaryota > Metazoa > Mollusca > Gastropoda > Planorbidae > Bulinus > Bulinus truncatus. The sequence goes on from JAGDYQ010000167.1 coordinate 1,503,817, forward strand.
TAGATTTACCCGTTGGGTTCCTGTTGATATTTACTTAGGTTAAAGTTGGTAACTTTTTTTATTATTTTTTTTTTGTGGATCACGGAAAAAAAAAAGTTAGCCCCTTTAGAACAAATTAGATGGTTTCTCCTTAATATTTAGTTTGTATAGAACAAATGGATAGACAAACAGTCTGACAGAGTGACAGACAGACAGATTTACAATGAGACAGATAAACATATGGACATACAGACATAGATAGATAGATAGATAGATAGATAGATAGATAGATAGATAGATAGATAGATAGATAGATAGATAGATAGATAGATAGATAGATAGATAGATAGATAGATAGATAGATAGATAGATAGATAGATAGATAGATAGATAGATAGATAGATAGATAGATAGATAGATAGATAGATAGATAGATAGATAGATAGATAGATAGATAGATAGATAGATAGATAGATAGATAGATAGACTCACCTGTACCACTGGTCAGAGAGTTTCTCTTGTCCACCCTCGAGTGGACCCCATGGGGCCTCCCTTTGTTATCCACGATGGGCGGCAGCTCAGGGGCACTCATTCTCCGACTCTTCAACGTCCTAAACTTGTTTGACCTGCAAGTAGGAGGCGGCGGCGGCTGCCAAACGGAAGTGACGACTTTGGCCTCACGGTCATGGGGCGCGGTGAAAGCGACGCTGTTGTACGACCGCCTCCTGAATGGGTCGCTCACGGCAGACCCGCTGGAGGACGTCAGGCGCTCACGGCTGTACGAGCCCCTCCTGACCACATCCGCTGAGACATCTGCTGTTATATGATGTTGTTGGACGCGGGCGTTGAGTATCCCGACATCTCCGTCCGGAATCCTGGGGTCACCATCGCTGTGGCTCACCTTGTAATCCGAGAGCCTCCTCTGCGAAGTTCGAGGTCGCGAAGATGAGGCGTCGATGCTCCGCTTAGCGGCTTCGTCGATTAAAAATGTGTCTGCTCGATCGACGACGATGCATTGACCGTCTGCTTCGGCGGCCTGAGTGCTTTCCTGCTGATGGTGATGATGTTGCCTGTTTACGCTCGCCTGTTCGTTAGTCGCTGGCTGGGCGTTGAGCGAGACTGGCGTCGCTGTAGTGGAGCTGTGTCCACTCTTTGCGATCGAGCTCCTTCTCCTGTACCTGTCCGAGTAGTAGAGAATATCGCAGCTCACCAACCCGATGGAAGTCTTCGGTCTGGGAAGCGGCCGCTTCTGGTCTCGTTCTTCGCTGAACTGTCCGTGTTCCCTCGATTGCTGTTCCCCGCCCGCGACACGCTCCCCCGCCCATTGAAATGGGTCGCGCCGCGGATCTGGTCTCGCCAGGGTGCCGGTGTGGGGCTTATCGCGCATGCGTAACCGGCGTGCGTGCTGAATGCTTGGCCCGAGTGTTGCAAGGTAAATCAGGTGCTATTATGGAATGTACGTGATTTAATCGAACTTATCAGGCAGGCATTCTTTCATAACCCATGACAGGTGTTGGTCGTGTATACATGAGTCTGTGTGTGTGTTCCAGATCCCTGCATAACTTGACACCCTGTTGGGCACAGCAAGCAGATAGAAAAAAAATTGTTTGAAATCAATCAAATAAATGAGATTTGAAAGAAAGAAAATATGTAAATAAGATAACACTAATTTTTTCATCATTTTATATTTATAGAAGGGAATCGTTTTATTGATCAGAAAACTATTTTTTTTTATTTCGTTTTATTCATGTTAGCTGACAAGATCTGTCTTTTTATGACTAGTTTTGTACGCCTCGTTTTATCTCAATGGTTTCAAAACAGTGGCTTTTAAACGTACAGACATATACACAGACAAACCCACTCACGGACAAAATCAGACAGACACAATATACAAATAGTCGGGTATGCTGGTTATAGTTTGGTGGGTTCATAGGGCTCAAGGAAGTCTAAAAAAAACTAATTCAAATAGGAGCTACCGTAGTTACTATTTTGAATTAGTTTTTTTTTTGTGGGCGGATGGTCGTGTGGCAAAGCACTCGATTGTCGACCTGAGGGTCCCCTGAATGGACCAATGGATATTTCAGATCATGACTAAAGTCCCCACTATATCTTCCGTGGTGCCTCCATGGCCATTGCACTATCGGCAATGGTGGGGGATGAAAGAAGGGCAACATAAAAACCGTCCCATTAGTGGTTTAAAGGATCTAAGAGATTTCATGTCATCCTTACAGGGACTTCACACACATCGTAGTTACCGTCTAGCACAAGGATGGCAAAATTTGTTGAGTCGCAGGCCACATTGTGTTCGTAAATTTCACTGGCTGGTCGAACCAAAAGCAGAGTGTTGAGAGATGAACTAATGTAAATAAAAGGCATGTGCTGTGCTTCACTCTCAAACGAGTTTCTGTCCGTGTTCCGAATTAAGCGGCTTTGGCGGGCCGAATTAGGCCCGCGGGCCGTGTAGCTTCAACCTCCCCCCACCCCCCGTTCCGTGGAACGAATGTTACAGGGCCGCCCAAGAAATGTTAAATTATTCAATTTTTATTTATCTCTTGATTGTGCAACTTTCCATTGACGAGAAATAGTAAACGCCCCCACCCTTTTTTTTTCCAGAGGGCCGTGGTGAAATTATCAAACGGTAGGTATGTGTGGATGTAATTAGCTAGGTAGTTGAATATGCAAAGTAGGTAGGTATGTATGTGTGTATTTAAGTATGTGTAAATGTAGGTAGGGGTATATGTCAGTAGATAGGAATGTGTTTGTGTAAATAGGTAGGTAGTTAGGTATGTAAGTATAATTTTTTAGGTAGATATATATGTAAGTAGGCAGGTAAAGTATGTAAATAGATGGATAGATGTGTAAGTGGATAGATATGTATGTAAGTAGGCAGGTATGTTTGTGTGTTTGTAAGTAGGCAGGTAGGCATGTGTGTATGTAAGTAGGAAATGTGTGTGTGTATGTGTGTGTGTCTAGGTGTAAGTAGGAGGAGGGGTATGTAGATACAATCTCTGTGGCCGTGCCATGAGATATAATTAACAGCCTCAAATGACGTCATGCTACACTAGTGACGTACACAACATAAAGATAACCCACCGACGTGTATTCATTTGTTATATTTGTTATCGGCAGTAATCCCATCGGAGTTGTTGTGTCCCATCGTAGCGTGTTTTTTTTTTTGTTTTCTCCAACAGACTTATTTCCCTTACTTCTAATTTCGGTTTCACGTTCGTTCACTAATTTCATTCGCCCAATTTTGATTTACCTTCGACTATTTATAAACATGAAATCATTCGGCTGATGGCTAATATACATAAGATGAAGTATGCATGCAAACAGGCCCACAGACAGAAATTTCGGGCCCCTGGGTAGGGCTGTCACGGCCCCCCCGTGCTGATATTAATATTTTCAAAAGTTGATTGGCCAGCTCAGTCCGGGCCCCTAAAACTCGCCCCAAAACTCGCCGGGCCCCTGGGCATTTGCCCCCCTGCCCCCCTCTCGGCTGCACACTGCATACAAATAACTCCATGTAGCAGGATGCACAACATTTTCACCCCCGACGGCCGCACTGAACGTTCCATTCTGATTTACATTGATATATTAATGAAGAAATATAGAATACAGAAGCGTAGGAAAACGGCTGATTGCGGGGTTTGTGTCGATACATATGGAGGACCCTGAACATATATGTTGAGCTTCTAAATGTGACTCGATTAATGCTGAATCAATCATATAGGCCTTCAACATGTACTTGATGCTGCATGCCTGCAATGTGTATAAAAAAGATATCGGCCTGCAATATGCACACAATGATATATGACTGCAATATGCACATAATGATATAGGCCTTCAATACGCTCATAATGATATAAGGTCTACAATATCCACATAGTGATATGAGCCTTATAAAATGCACTTAAATGTATAGGCCTGCAATACCCTGATACTGATATAGGCCTGCAGCATACACATTCTTCAATCAAGAGTTATCCCCTCTATCAAATTAATGGTGAAATGAACATACTGCCTTCTCATTCATGCATGAACTAGCACCAATCCCATGCTACAGATGTTTTTTCTCCTAGGGCTCTGTTAATAACCGGGACAAGAAATAGCATCAGGTCAAAAGTTCAACGGTTCAAAGTGCTAAAAAATTCAACACCTCCCCTCCCACCTTCGGTTGAGGGTAACCAGCCGTCCACAAATATGACTGAACAAAGCGCCACCCCCTCCTAATGTGGACCTGGTTCGCCTAATACGGAAGAAATACGTCCTTTAATCCTCCGTTTCGATTGAATGCTAAGCCCGTTATAGATTTTTTAGCCTCTAGGTGACTGATAACGACCCCAACAGGTTAGCTCAATATTGTGATTTCTATTATTGCTCAACCCAAATATTTGATAGGGTAATACGGTGTTAGGCAATAACTGATAGGGGGGGGGGTGGACCAATGAGACGGCAGGAGAGCAAAATCTCAAACCAGCTGAGAGAGAAAAAAAGGTTTCATTAAAATGACGTCATCTAGAAATGGTTAAGCTGAAACAATGAAACAAGGACCATGGCAACGTAAATGCCAATATTAAACCAAGAACCTATATACATGTTAGTGTGATCACGTGATGATACTATGCCACGTATCCTGATAATGTGATCACGAGATGATATTGTGCCACATATCCTGATAATGTGATCATGAGGTGATATTGTGCCACGTATCCTGATAATGTTATCACGAGATGATATTGTGACACATATCCTGATAATGTGATCACGAGATGATATTGTGTTACATATCCTGATAACGTGATCACGAGAAGATGCTGTGCCACATATCCTGATAATGTGATCACGTGATTAAATTGTGCCACGTAACCTGATAATGTGATCACGAGATGATATTGTGCCACAAATACTGTGATGTCTTTATATCTGGGATATTAAGATGACAGATTGCTGATATGTGTATGATGTCCGGGAGAGGGGAGCATTTCGTAAATAAAATAATGATTCTGCAATTACATAATGATGTATCGGCCTCGGGGGGTGGGGGGCGACCTCCCATGACCCGCGCTTAAAGAAGGCCAAAGGTCGGAGTTTATCGGTTACTCAACGCTCAAAAAAAAAAAAAAAAAGTGTGTACCCGGCTGCGTATATAATAAATTGGTTCCTCTCTTTCTTAATGACTCAGCTCTTACACATTGGTTCCTCTCTTTCTTAATGACTCAGCTCTTACACATTGGTTCCATTCTTTCTTAATGACTCAGCTCTTACACATTGGTTCCTCTCTTTCTTAATGACTCAGCTCTTACATATTGGTTCCTCTCTTTCTTAATGACTCAGCTCTTACATATTGGTTCCTCTCTTTCTTAATGACTCAGCTCTTACATATTGGTTCCTCTCTTTCTTAACGACTCAATTTTTACACATTGGTTCTACTTTTACATAAAGGCTTTGCTCTTACACATTGGTTCTACTTTTACATAAAGGCTTTGCTCTTACATAACGGCTCTGCTAAGGCAAGAAAAAAAATTCGTGTATATAAACGTAGTGAGTTCAGCAAATTGTAAGTGTACTTTTACAATACCCGATCAAACTGTCGCAACAAATATAGCTACTTGAACAATGTGAGTATTTTATGTAGATCTGAGTTATGCGGGTTAGAGCCGCTTATAACTACCTCGGGAACAATGATCCTTTTGTCAGTACAACGACAATAGATTTTAACCCAATCTGGTAAAAAAACTTAAAGTCCCTATTATTAGTATTCTTTTTAAAAAAAAAACTGACATAATGGAAACCAACCCAGTACTTAATCTACATTGCTTAACTCCATAAGTCATATTTATATCTTTTTGTCAAGAAATGAAGTAGTTCAATCAATTCTATTTAATCGATTGAAATAATGTATAGGTCATTGCTTGACTGATCATGTGACGACCCCGGCTCCACCCCCTTTTTTTCTTTTCAGAAAATTTTTTTTTTTTAGGAGAGTTAACTCCTGCTAAACGCAACACTAATTTATATCCCCTGTTAAAATAACGATAAACGGCTTCCTCGCTAAGAGTGGTGCTCCCCCCTCCTCACCTCCACCTCTCCAAGCTAACAGCAACCATTACAACGCTATACTACTACTACTACTACATACATACACAACAACAGTTCCGGCAATGTTATGGCAACAAAGCCACCCCGCCGTTGATCAAACAAGTTCTGCGCACTCAAAGGATTCTGAAACTGTAGCAGTGGTGTTTTTATAAAAGTTGCGTGGACTTGGTATGACGGGGGAGTTTGGGATTGCGGGAGGGGGGAGAGAGAGAGAGAGAGAGAGAGAGAGAGAGAGAGAACGAAGGCGGGAGATTATAAGTTGTTTACATCAACGGCTGAATGGGGAGTTCAATTTACAGATCATCGACTTTTTACATCGGCTGTTTGTGTAGGCCAGTGACCATTCAAAACGGTGCGTTGGGAGTTTATTCCCCTTTGAAAGTTGTAGTTTGTTTTGTTGGTGTTGTTGCTTGTTTGTTTTGTTTTTTTTCCCATGATTAGCGATGTACTAGACAATGTATGTTTCTATGCACTGTACCTCAACAGAGATCTTCAAAGATATTAAATGTCCTAATCAAAAACACCTCAGTGTGTATGTGTGTGTTGGGGGGGGGGAGGGTGTCTTTAAAAATGTGTTTGAAATGTGTGCTGTAAGGTCCCCCTTTGGCAGTGGGGGTGGGGCTGGTAGGGTGGGGGGGAGGGTGATGCCCTATCCATCAGAACGGCTCTGCTAAAACATGTCTGCTTGATTCAATGAAAGTGTGTATTTATACCATTGAAGGTCTTACCATTACGCTGGGGGTGGGGGTGGGACTTAGGGCAAGTGGTGCCTTGAACATACGTTTGGTTATGTTACAGTTAAGCCCCTCGCGGGGCCCTGAGCTAGGCGCGGGGGCCTGACCTAGTCGCCCAATCAGCCACCCCCCCCCCCCCCCAGCCACCCAGCCACCCACTTAATTGCTGCTACTGGCTTAAATCCGCGGAGACTCTCAACCGGCGGTATGCGTACCTCCCCCCCCCCCAAGGAGTCATGGGGGAAAGGGTTATGCAGGGGTATAGAGGGACATATAATAACTTTCGTTTAAAACAATCAAAGAGTTTGAAGAAGGTCGCCAGTTTTGCTACGTGAATCGTCACCAAACCACGTGACCCGTGTATCGGATGAGAAAGGTAAAGTACATTCCATCATGAGAAAAATGCATTTTTTTTCGCAAACTTACCGTACCTGTGAGCAATGTTCCCTCTAAGCTGAGCGCGTGATCGATCGCTTATACGAATTCATAGCGTCGCTCATACTACACGTACGATCGCTCACTCCGACGGACGACATCGCTTAAATCGCTCACAAATTTTGGCCTCAAACAAAATGTCGCTCGGAGACAAAATTTTTTGCTCACTTCATACCACACCTTAGAGGGAGCATTGCCTGTGAGGCGTACATGCGGAGATACTTTCGTACCCTTTAGGGTACAGTGGCGAAAAAAAAGATGAGAACCACTGAGATAATTGCATCCTAAGCTTTGTAGCGCAACAAGAGAGAGGGTGTCACTCGGAATGGCTTAATGAAAACCCCTTCGATTTATCAGTTGAATACAAACAAAACAAAGAAAGATAGTACTAGTACAAGTATTATTGTCTCTGCTTGAAAGTACACTGGCAATCTACATTTCCAACGCTGCCTACGTCAGCTACACTCGTTCTTGTTGATTGGCGGCCAATTAGGCGGCCTCCCTTGGGCCCCCCACTGCTGATGAGAAGGGGCCCTTTTAGGACGTTTTATTTCGCCAGTCACGGTGAAGGATAAAAGCGGCTGTGACTACATTTGTCGGGTAACAAAAATAACGTGCCAAGATATATTGAGTAAGGGAAGCAATCACGGATTAAACTTTGTATCAAAGAGTTCTCTCGCTTTTTTTTTAAAAAAAAGGATTACATATATGAATTATATAATAAGTGCTGTTCTTTCTTTTTTGGAGGCCCTGGGCAAATATACATTTAGGGTAAATGAACGGCTGAGGGCCCTATGCGAAATAATTTTTTGTGGGAACATTGGATTCCTTAAGCAAAGTTACGTATAAGCAGCGGGGGGGGGGGGGGTTACGCAGTCCTAGTGAAAAATAATTTTTTGAGGACCCCTGGTCAAAATTACGTTTAAGGACCTTAGGAAAATGGTCCGTGACAAAAACGCAGTGACGTCTAGCGCTTTTAAATATCGGGCCCATAATAATCTGGGGGGGGGGGCAATAAACCACGAATAAAATATATAATATAATCTGTTGTCCTTTTAAAGTAGGCCTACACATTTTCTGAACCTTTTTGATTACTAGTTTTGAAAAACAGTTAAATTCTCAATAAGACAGAACAATCTGAACATTTGTCTGGGATCCCAGCCCAAAACAACTTAATAAATGGTGGGGGGGATCTTATTATCAAAAATTATTAAGGGCCCCTTATATTTGTGATTGGCGGCCTGGAAAACATTTTGCCTAAAGGTTACTCCCACTCTCCCCTAACCATATATGTATGTCAAGGGCACCCAACCATATGCATATGTCAAGGGAACCCAACCATAAGCATATTTTAAGGGAACCCAACCATGTGCATATGTCAAGGGAACCCAACCATATGCATATGTCAAGGGAACCCAACCATATGCATATGTCATGTTCCTCCAACCATAAGCATATGTCAAGGACACCCAACCATATGCACATGTCAAGGGAACCTAACCATAAGCATGTGTGAAGGGAACCCAACCATAAGCATATGTCAAGGGAACCCAACCATGTGCATATGTCAAGGGAACCCAACCATATGCATATGTCAAGGGAACCCAACCATGTACATATGTCATGTTCATCCAACCATATGCATATGTCATGTTCCTCCAACCATAAGCATATGTCAAGGACACCCAACCATATGCACATGTCAAGGGCACCCAACCATATGCAGATGTCAAGGACACCCAACCATATGCACATGTCAAGGGAACCCAACCATAAGCATATGAAAAGGGAACCCAACCACGTGCATATGCCAAGGGCACCCAACCATATGCATATGTCAAGGGAACCCAACCATAAGCATATGTCAAGGGCACCCAACCATATGCATATGTCATGTTCCTCCAACCATATGCATATGTCAAGGGAACCCAACCATAAGCATATGTCAAGGGCACCCAACCATATGCATATGTCAAGGCAACCATAAGCATATGTCAAGGGAACCCAACCATGTGCATATGTTAAGGGAACCCAACCATAAGCATATGTCAAGGGAACCCAACCATGTGCATATGTCATGTTCCTCCAACCATATGCATATGTCAAGGGAACCCAACTATATGCATATGTCATGTTCCTCCAACCATAAGCATATGTCAAGGACACCCAACCATATGCACATGTCAAGGGTACCCAACCATATGCAAATGTCAAGGACACCCAACCATATGCAAATGTCAAGGACACCCAACCATATGCATATGTCCAGGTCACCCAAACAACTTTAGAGAAACTCCTGAACAAACCTAAAACACAAACTAATAATATAATACATACATACCTGCTCAATCTAAACAATCCATTAGTCTGTGAGTCAAATAAAGCAAACAAAACAAAACAGAGACCGCGTCATAAAAGTACATGAGTGAGTACAATACTACATTTAGAGAGGGATGCCTCAATTCAATGCGATCGGTAACCACCAAGTGCTAATCGATTCTTCCTGCCTGTTGATCGGCTGATTAGTTTACTGGTCGTCGTGTTTTGTTTAGCTTTTTTTTT
>JAGDYQ010000167.1:1514128-1569128 GCA_021962125.1 Bulinus truncatus
TAATATATAATTAATATATTATAATATATACATACTGACTCAGACATAGATGTTACTAAAATCTATCTTATAACATAACATGCAATGAATTGTATTTGTACAATGATTCAGGAAACTTAATAGTTAATTAAATAATAAATAAATATACAACATAAATCATGTCATAAGTCATAATAAAATTTGAAAAGAGTATAGAAAGTGAACATAGTATGATGATTATATTATAACTTAAATAACTGTAACCATATAATTATAATGTATATGTTTTAGTTAAACCTAAATTGTTCAGACTTTAATTTGTACATGCTGTTGTATTGTTAAATTGCCTAAAGTAAAGTACTCTCATGACAACTTTTGTATTTTTGAGAATCACCCATTATTATTTATTAGCTAGCCCATTAATCATCCAGATTACTTTAGTTAATAAAATGTTCAAAACTATTAAAATTCAAGGAATATAAAATTTATCTCAACATGTTTTATCTGCTTTGGGTTTTACTTGAGAGTTTGGTAAATGTCAAAATTATTCAAGAAAGTTGTTACATTTTTGTCTGTACATTTCTTTTAGAGTTTTAGAATTTAAAATCTTAATAATAAGGATAATATGTTAATTATTAACATGTCATTTTTATTGACTGAATTGCACAGGTCTGAAAATTCACAAATTGGTCTCACTCTCAGTAATAATAATGATTCATAGATTGTATTAAATTTTGCAAGGCTCCAATATTCATTGTTTAGTCTCAGGGTTCTGCAACTTATTATTTTTTTTTTTAAATTATTTTATTTCTAATTTTAAGATGGAATTGAGCTGACAAAATATTTATTATATCTAGTATATGTGTCATTTCCCATTTGTGTAAATAAATAAGTTTACTTTAGCTTTACACTTATATGAAGTATACATTTATTCAGATTCCTTTTGTGATTGTTTCATAAAATTTCAATGTGAATAAAGATTCAGCTCATTACATTCTTTTTTTGAATAATAAAACAAAAAGTACATTTTTATTAATATATATATCTGTAATTGCTAATTATTAATGGATATGAAGAAATAAACTTAATAATAAAAAGTTACTGAATCATTTACTATACATATTTAGCTTTCTTATAATTTCATGGTCTATTGAATGAGAGTAACTTGAAATTTTTGAATTTTTTCTAACAAGCCTGTAAGTCTAGTATAAAATGCTTTAAGTTGGTGCTATCTCCTGTGTATTCTTTTTATAGCTGCTCATAACCATCTAGCAACATACATACATTATATATAAGCCTTGTAAGAACATTACCTTTACAGTATTTAGTATTTTTAATTTCATATTGCAAACCATAATTTAAAAAAAAAATTTTTTTTTTTACACAGAAAGATGTCTACAACGCCAAGTATGGACCAAGGAAAAGATGGCCAGTTAAATCCGCCTAGACAACAGACAATGATCTATATCTGTGGTGGTGAGTCCTTGTAAAGTAAAATCCATGCAATATTAATTTGTGATAATTGTACTGGAGATTCTGTGCCACACGTACATTCACATTCGCACTATTGGTACCACTATTCAGACACTTATATTTTCTATTTTCACCCACTTTCATTTATTATCTACACCACAGTTATCACTTTCTCACTTATTGCTCATGAGATATCAGGGGTCAATTTTGTGTCGCTGTAAAGACCTAGGCGTAATTTCCGCCAAATAATGCTTTGCCTAATGAATTGAATTAATAAAAATCATCATTAAATTATTTAGCCACTTGAAACAAAGAAAAGGAATGTGATGGTTCAAATGAAATACATTCAGCGAATAAAATATCATATGATATATTGCATTACGCTTATTGGTGTGTATTTTTTGACATCCCTCTCATTGGAAGAACCTGTAAAACCTATTGTTGCGATTGGTTCAGTTTAGGTGCCAGTTTTTCTTCCTTGTGTTATGTGCCTCTTATTCTTTTATTTATCAGAGCTGGAGGCTCCTTTAATTCTGTTATTCTAGATTTAAATAAAGGCATTTTCACACACAGTACAGTTGAGGATTAGCTGTGGCTAATTACTTTTGATCAAGACAGACCAATAGCAGGAGACTGACTGAAATTTCACAAAAGCACTTGGGTTGCAGTGATGATGGCAGCGTTTATTACATGACAAAGTCAGGCAACATGAAATAAGATAGTTACACATTCATGTGATTTCTTCAAGTCCAATAACTTAACTATCAGCTACTTGTGACTGCTCTCCACTCTATATAAAATCTTATGTCCAATTCTCTCACTGACAACACCCTACATCTCTGTAGTGGACTTCTTTTTACTACTATGTCTGCTCTTTAGGACTGTCTTATTCAAACTTCCATCTACAACTAACACTATGATTCATATACTGGGCCATATTGCTAGGTCCAGTCTACCTCATGATGTCAAATCATCCTTGATCCACCGTGACCTTAAGAGCTATGATATAGAATAATCCTTGATATTAGATGTACAATGTTCTGATTGGTCTTTCAATGAGAAAATTGTGATGATTTGGATCTTAGTGCATCGTCATCAGTTTAAGAGAAGAGAGATTAGTCTTGGTTTTGATCCCGTAGTAGGTGGGTCATTTCAATTTTGGATAAGTCTCAGTTCAGTATTAGTAGACTTATATATAACATTGCATTTAAAAAGACTAAAATAACATCTGGAACTTAGTATTGCTTTGTGTCATGATTTACAAGTTACGGCTGTGTTAACACTGAAGCTATAAGTAGTTGAATATACAATAATTGCTACACCACAGACCACTTAAATGCCCCCTACATCACGAAAGTGACCTAAAAATGTTTTTAATTTGGCCTATTTGGTGATATTACATCATGTTCTTTGCATTTACACTAAATTTAACAATAACTGGAGGAAGTGTGTCATTGCTCATCTTTTCCCCACTAATTGGTATTTTAATATCTTGATATGTACTCATATTTTTAGCTTTCTCATTATTGGAAACCTCTTTGATCCAATGTTTATTACATTTGATAAGCATCAATAAGTGTTTATTCATTAAATAATATTGATATTTCTAATGACCAATGGACTAGACTTGCGCCTAATTTCTTCTGCTTAAGACAGGCCCTTCACCTATTTTTAATCCAAACAATCAGTTTTAAAGAGACTGATTTTTAAGGTACAATTTTTTATTTTGTTTTATAATAACCAGATCAGTGTTTTTCTTTTTTTTAAAGTGTTCTTTTTTCCATAGAATGCCATGCAGAAAATGAAATTAAAGCCAGAGACCCAATTCGTTGTCGTGAGTGTGGTTATAGGATCATGTATAAAAAGAGAACCAGGCGTTGTATCCTTTTAAATTGATTAGAATTACAGAAATCATTTAGACATATATATATATACAGATTCAGTAAAAACCACAGCATATATATCATACATAAAGTGCATCTCTAAATACAATAATGACTTTTACGAAATGTCATTTGTGTGCTATTTTTCTTTTTATTAGTGTAGCACCTAAATATTGATAAACAATAGCACCAATATGGTGGCTTTTGGAAATGTCAGTTTAAATCTATGATGCACATTCTGTATAATTTATAATCTGTGGTCAAAACAAGATTGTCTTTCTGTACTATTTTTTTATCCATGCCGTGTTTACAATTGGAATGTTAATTTTTCTTGACCTAAGTTAAGTGATTGTGTTTGATGCAAGATGAAGTAGGAGACCTGTTTTGTTTACTTGTAAAGAAGGAATAGCTGGAAGAATAATGTATAGAAATGCTTTGTAATCTCTATGTTTGAATATTAAACATGTATTTCTTTTACAAGATGAGTTTTTTTTAATTTTATAATTGTGAAGTTTAATACATTGTAAGTAAAAGCCTTCATCTAGTTTATAAAATTACTAATATTACTGTATTCAGTAATACTGATAGTTTGGGGTTAGGTTAAATAATGTGTTATGTAATCAGAGGGTTGCTAAATATTTTTCAAACCCTAACCCTAAATATGGGTTTTTTCTAAAAAAAAAAAAAAAGGTTATTGTATTTCAAATTAAGCCAACAACTTTTTAAGGGGAAAAAAATTTTTGACTTAAAAAAAGCACAATCAGTAGCCAGTTATTACCACTTTAACAGTTTATGCAGTATTATAGCTGTAACAGTTAATGCAGTATTAAGCTGTAACAGTTTATGCAGTATTAAAGCTGCAATACTTAATGCAGTATTAAAGCTGTTTTGATCCAAAAATCATTTTATAACTTGCAATTTCTAGCATTAAATCAATCTCCATTAAAATTTGACAAATAATGGCGGTATAGTAATTTCTTGGTCCAAGTAATGTCCTTAAGTGACAAACCCTGATATAAATGAATTTTTATAGAAAAGTAAAAATGGATAGGTATTGTAAAATTGTTGTCTTATTCTGTAGACATGCCATTTTAAGTCAAGTGCCATTTAAAGTTAGTTGGACACGGGGGACTTTTAACCAATTTTCACTAGGGAAACAATAATATTAATATATGATACTTAAAGGCTTTAAAAGAAATTTAGGAAAGAGCTTGATAATGTGGAAAAAATGAAAGGAAAGAAAAAAAGAAATAAGCTGGAATATCGATAAGTGTAACAAGAATAAAATTAGTGTATAATTAGTATAAAATTATACATAAAAACAAAGGGAAAATATGCTGGAGATTTTTTATTGTCAAGAATGCACATGTTTTCATATATCTTAAAAAAGTTTTCACTATTACATTAACCCATTTACAGTGAATCAACTGAAGAACCATCTACACTAATACTTTTGGCGTCTATGCTTGGGCTAGTTTGTTGAACTAATTCTGTTTCTCTACTCTCTTCAGTTTCACTTTCATCAGAAGTGTCTTCATCCGATTCTTCTTCAATCTTTAATTCTTCGGTTTGCTCGAAGTAGTAATCAAAGGGGTATTCTGCATATTCTGCCTTGTTGTATTTCTCAACCTGTTTTGAACAACAGAATAAAAAAGTTATCATGGGTAATGGGCAAGTTATCATGGGTACTGGGCAAGTTGTTATGGGTGCTGGGTTAGTTTTTAATGGGTAATGACTGGGCAAGTTGTCATGGGTAGTAGGCTAGTTATGGGTACAGGGCAAGAGCTTGATATTAAAATGAGTCTCAAATAGTGTTTAATTAATTTAAAAGTATTTCCGTCAGATGTAATTTTAAACCTTTTTTTCCAAGCAGACAAGGATAAACTTTTCTTACGTAATAGTTGTTTAATAAAACACAAGTACAAGTATATGAAATGTTTATCAATACATACAGTGCTTTTTTTGTGCCTGTACATACCGGTATCAGCTTTGTAAACCATGTCTAATATTGTGAACATTAAATGACTTGCGTTTATAGACAATTCACAATGTCAAAAACTTTTTTTAATTCTATTTACAAGGGAAAATGGGCCTAAAGAAAAATATTTACAAATCTGATTAAATCAGATGTAAGATTACCTGTGCAGCAAATTCTTTACCAGTTCCCTGCAAACTGTAACTTGTTATTTCCATAAAAAGATCTTCCGGCGATTTAACATCTGGAACGCCAGCCTGGTTAAAAAACTGAAAGGAAAAATGGGACAGTTAAAATGATCTTTCTTAGCTCAACTCAACAAAACAAGATCATTATATGAAAAGAGAAATAACTAAGTGGTTTTATTTATAACTTTTTTTTTGCTAAATACTAAGTTGATATTTTACTACCTCATCACTACAATTTTCTACAGTGTTATCATAGCGAACTAAAAAATACAACAAAAAGATAATACACTGAAGCAGTTGTAGTGGCTGACCAAGGAGGAAAAGGAGCAAGAATAGTGGTAAGACCTTCACACAACTTTAAAGAGTTGGGATTATGACCAAAATGATTATACATGTAAAAGTTTTCCATTTTGGTTGCTGTCCCGTTACTTACCTCCCCTCCCTCCTACTTGGGTTAAAATCACCCAGGGAAAACCATTTCACAGACATAAGTAGTTAGGTTGTGAAATTGCTATGGTTAAAACTATGTCACATTTAACAATATGAACATAGCCATAATTAACACAAAGCTAATGGACTTTTTAAATAAAAGCAGTATATGAGAAAAAAACGTCTCCTCGGGCGAGCTGGGGAGTGTATTTTTGCTGGGGCGAAAAATCTGCTGCTCCCGCTCCCAAATGTTTTTTTTTACAGCAGAATTTTATTTTTTTATCTTTAAAATTCCAAATTTGTTTGATTGTTGCCTCCTACACTAAAAGTTGTTATTTTACAAAAGAAGTAAAGCGTAAAAGATAGCGTACGCACATCACCACAAGAAATCTTTAACGGGGAATCATTTTGTGTTCGTTTTAAATCTTGTTTACTCTCCGAATTTTTTTTAATGGCATGTTATTTTGTTATATATAAAGTTAAAACAGTTTTATTTCATAGAATAATTGTATCAATCATTTAAATCATTTAGAGTATTATTATTTGACAACGAATCAGGCCCGTGAGTGTGTGGGGCCTTTGCATTTGTCTGGCCCCTCCTGCTTATTGCTCTACTTAGTAAAATGTATTACCCCCCAGCTATTGCCTGGCCCCTGTTGTAGAATGCCTGGCCCCCGCTGTAGAATTTTCACGCTACGGGGCTGTCGCGAATTTGTAATAGACTAAAAACAAAATGATCGCTTTCTGTATTTCACAGTTTATTATAAACAGAATATCTGAAATAGAGTAGATAAATTTATAAGGGTGCGGCTATACGGACCCGGGTCTAAAAAAATCCGATTGTTATTTGGACCAAGTGGCAAATATGCACTAAGCTTAGCTATATTTAAACTTTATTAGACGGAACCCGAAAAAATAATTATACAGAGTCCGCATAGTGGAACCCTAGACACTGAGTAACGATTAAATCATACAATTATAAAAAAAAACAATAATAAAGTTTATGTATAGCTAAGCTAAGTGCATATTTGCCACGGGTCCGAATAACAATCAGACTTTATTGGGGACGGGGGTCCGAATAAAAATCGGAGTTTATTGGGTACCCGGGTCCAAATAGTCACCGAATGTATAAATAATAAATATAAATACTGAAGTCTTTAAAATATTTTAAATAATGTATCATTTTACTATTTGCTAATTTGATCATTGAAATAACTTTTTATTACTTATGAAAATGGCGACTAGTGAAACCTCGGTCGAAAATAATGATATGATTCTGGATGCACTGAAATGGTTTGTTTTTAGTAAAACCGACATGCGTATATTTTTCAAGTTCCTGACTATGGGGCAGCCCCGTAGCGTGAAAATTATACAGCAGGGGCCAGGCATTCTACAGCAGGGGCCAGGTAATAGATTTTACTAAGTAGAACAAATAAGCAGAGGGGGCTAGACAAAACGCAGGGGGGCCTCAGCCCCCCTGCCCCCCGCACGCTACGGGCCTGCTATGGGGGTGAACGCGACGAAATTTGCATAACTTTTTATCAGCGGCGTGTTTGCGTGGCGCAATTACAAAAATTTTTGTCTCGTGTGATACTATCTTAATAGTAAATAATAAATTTTTGGGAGCCGGAGCCGGAAAAAAATTTGGCGGCTCCGCAAGCCTGCTTATATGTAGTAATTATTTAAATTCATGCATCAAACAATGGAAATTTACACTAATGATGCAGACAAGATGGAATACTTACTTCACAGACATTGCGACAGTCTCGCAGTAAAAAATCATGGGAGTTTGGGTTCTCCTTCTCCACAGACTGGCTCACATCAAGTACCCATATCTGTTTTTCATGCCACAAAAGATTGTACTCACTGAGGTCAGCATGAACTAAACCACACTTGTGATACAGCTTGTTGATCAGCTGACAAGCAGAAAAAAAACAGCAAATTTTAAAGTTTTTTTCTGTTTCCGAAAACAAATTATAAGTAAGCAGAAAATATACCAAAGAATGCTCAGAAGGAAAAAAAGTCTATCCTAAGCAAAAAAAAAAAAATCCAACAACAATTCAAAAGAGGGGTTAAGATTGGAGCATTTTATGACACAAGTTATCGAAAAAAATAAATGAACAGTTTCTAAAATTGAGCTTACCTGTAATGTTTGATGATAAGCAGACAACAAATCCTCTGACCTAAGTTTCACTTCCTTCAGCTTGGGGGCAGGGTTATCACCACCAATGCATGTCATGGCCAGGACATGTTTTTTAAGGTTTAAAGGGGTAGGGCATGGAATGTCCTGTCTACGCATTCTAAACAATGTATATAGAGAAACATTGTACATTTTAAAAAATCTGCATTAGTATTATAACTTCAAACAATACTTTCTAACATATTCACATAAAAAATAAAAAATGGTTATTTAAATCAAAATGACTTTGTAACACTTACCGTTTTAAATTTAAATATTCTTTTTCTGCCCATAATTTAATTATTTTCCGAGGATTCTGTTTCTTGTAGATATCTTTTGAAAGTCTGTGGTCTCCATGTACGTATTTGGCCCTGGTGCGAAACTCATTCATGGTGGTTTTGAAAACTTTAAGGATAATATGCTTCGGTAGCTCCACATCATCTTTCCTAACATTGACAAACATAACAAAAAATATTAACTGGTAGCAATTACTGAGAATGATTGATTTTGTTTAAGGCAAGTTTGTATAATTACATTCACATTATTTTTCGCAGTTGCTACGGTTCCAAGGAATGGGACTCCGTATTATTTTTTTCCGGGGTCCAACTATAGATGCGCATGCGCTCTAGACGGAATCAGAATTTTTTTTTTCGGGGTCCGGCTATAGATATTGCTCCTAACCCTTACCATAAACCCTAGCCCTGAAAACAAAAAAATATGCAATAATAAGCAGTCTGTCTGCTGCGCATGCGCATCTATAGCTGGACCCCAAAAAAAAAATAACACAGAGTCCCGTTACTTGGAACCGTAGCCACTGCGTTATTTTTTTTTCTATTTGAAAAGTCAATAAATTTAGGAAAAAAGTCAGATCATAATTTTTTTCTATTGTTAATAACATGATTGAAACTTACATTCCGCCAGATGATTTAAATACCATTGCTTCTTTTCCTTCGCTAGTTATTCCATCAATAGATGAAAGGTAGCCAGAGTTAACCATTTTGTAAAGTATGAGTCTTGTCCTTTCATCAACTGCTTTCATCTACAGCAAATAAGAACAATTCTTATTGTTAAAATATCTGATAATAACTTTTAAACATTTGTAATTATAGGGCCTAGTGAAAAAATCAGTTCATGGAAGTTGTGAAAATATACTCACAGCAGTAGAGTGATCTTTCTTTTCGTGAACTCTCTGACCTTTCTTGTTTTCCACTACCGAGAGAGTCTTTAGTTTATTATAAACATGGTTTGGGAGTTTCATATCCATACCTTCCCCATCACCACACTCAAACTCTGGGGGGAACTAAAGTTAAAGACAAAAATAAAAAAAAATGTTTAAATTAATGTCAATAAAGTATCAGTATCAGCTATTAAGGTGTAAACAATTTCACATAGCTGTAATATTAATAGTGTTGAAAATGATGCATTGCTAAAGACTTGTTTCTATATGTTAAAATGCAGTAAACATTGACAAGAATAGAAAATAGTATAAATAGCTTAAAAAAACTAATGCTAATTTTAAAAAAAAAAATAGGAAAGCACAAAAAAAAGTAAGCTAAAGGGAAGATATAAAACAAAAAAAAATTGTTTCTTAGACATGCAATTGAAGGACTTGGCTCCAATGGCTGCTAAGTCCAATCTCACATTAACAGAAAAAAAAATACTTTTCTGTATTATCATTTCCTTTTTTTTTAAACAGTAAATGCACATTTTTTAACCATGGCTTAAAATAAGACTACACACCTTCTGGCACAAAGACTTTCCAAAGTATGTATAAAACTATTATCTACAGCCGCCCCCCACTCATTTTGTATAATTTTTTACTTAGCTATGGGACCAAAGCTCTTTAATTAGGACAAATTATCCCAGGAGCAAGGTAATAATTGTGTTCAATAATAACCCCAATGGGATGGATGGCCAAAAGGTGTTGATGCTCGACTGTCCTGTCAACCTGAGAGTCCTGGGTTCAATCCTCTGTGAGAACCAAGGGAATCTTTCCTGGTCCAAGTGAAAGTTGGTTATAGTCCCACAAGTCTACCCAGCTGGAATGGGGTACCTGACTAAAGTTGGGGAACTATAGGCAGCTGGGCATTATGCTAACCACACAATCTCTTTAAATGACAAGATTACAATCTACTTCATCTGCCTCAATGGCGTTTACTTTTAATTATCCCCAAACTATCCATCAAATTTGAAGCCACGAAAGCTAATAGAATTTTGTAACAGTAATCTAAAATTTAAGAAAATAAAAATTTGTTAAAACTTACATCCATCAGGCGCTCAGCGTTGCGTCTTCCACACAATTCACTATCATGCTTAGTTGTAATATATTTACCATGCCCTATGTATCCTTTACTACCAATTGAAGGTTTTGGAGATTCTGCAAAACAGGTGAACAAATATAGCAATAATTGCAAATAAGTCACTAATATAAAGATGATACCTGGAAATCTAAATGTCCCAAAACACAATCAACCAGGGATTCAGAAAAATATTAAAAAAGAAATTTGAAAGTGTTTTATGTAATATGCAACTATTTGATTTAAAAACATATTTGAAAAATCAAGTTTGTGGATCAAAGAGCAGGTCAATTCATTATTTATGATTTATATAAAAAAAAATAAATGGAAAAATCTAATGAATTAATTTTTGAAGTCTTACAGAAGTGGATTATGTTTAGATTCTGAGTTATTATTATATTTATTGATTATTATTTTTAGCTAAATGTAGTTACCCCAACTTGTTGGAGCAGGAAATTCAGGATAGTCTTCATCATAACTATCGTCATCGCATTCCCACTTATCATTTTCTTGTCGCTGATGTTTCATTTTATAATTTTCAAATGAAAGAGAAACTGAAAAGTAAATGAATAATCATTATGACTTCTGTCACAATCAAAGTAAAGAAAGTACTCCTAACAAATATTGTACAGACTTTAATTTTCTGTAACTGTAATACACAGGACCAAAAAAATAATTTTTTTGTACATTAAATATTTACCTTTACTGGATCCATTGTGTTTCTTTTCTACCTTATCAATCATGGCATCATGTTCTTTGTCAAACTCAAGCTGAAGGTATCGAGCTATGAGTTCATCATTTGGATGCTCACCAAGTTCTTCTGCTGCCAATTTTAATGCCAGTTCTTCATCAGATAGGACTGGTATTTTGTCACTTGCGGAAGTCTCCCTTAAAATAAGAATAATAATTTGTATTAGTTAAAAAAATAAAAAGATTTTATTAAAAAAAATCAGGCAATTAAAAATACTGAAAACTGAAGTGACGCACTAAAAAAGAAATACAACAGCAGATAAATGTTGTAGTTTTAATAAAAGTTATAAAGGCAATGAATGAATTAAAACATATAGATAAGTACCTAAGGCTATAGTTGTCAAGAAGTAATTGCTCTGCTAACATGACTTCACTTAATTGATTAATGTCGATTTCTACAGCCAGCTGCTCACTCATGACTTCCTCCAGAGAACATGGTGCTGGAATGGATTTCACTTTACCCCATGGACTTTCTCTTGGTGTAATAGATCTAATGATTTTGTTGTCATTATCTACTGACTGTGTTGTCGCCATGTTATAACCAGAACCAAATAAGGTGGTCTTGTATTTTTTAATGTTGTTAGTTTACTGAAGAAAAAGTCTGAATATGCGGCACTAGTTTGTCGAACTGTCTTAACTTTTGTGTTTTCCTGAACCTTCAGATTACTAATAAATGAAGAAATAATACTAAAATAACCCTTTTACTTAAGTGCCTAAAAATTACTAATAAATAATTACTGCTAAGAGAAAGAGCTGACACCTAACTAAATCTCATCACATGCTGTCCTTTAATAATATTACCCTACAACGTAAAAATGTTCTAAAAATAAACTTTCACTCTTGCACAACTATGTGACAGAGAAGTATTTCCGGTTCAATTTTACCCAATGAAAATTCGGAGAAAAAAATGTTGACAGAGTTATAAATAGTGTGACTGAGTATCCATGGGAGATCACCATTAAAAAACAAAAACAAACAATAGCAGCATTATTTGGTGAACAGATCTAAATAAGTAAAAATCATTGAAAATAAATAACAGATCTCACAATACATATTTGGTGTGCTTTATTAATGTTATCACATATAAATAGCATGGCTAAGAGCCGTCTTATTTTGTGAATTGACTGATCTACATGATAGACACAAACATTTATAATTTAGAGCATAAAAAATATTAAAATTTAACATAGGACACAATGTTTAAAAAATAAATGTTTAGGTTGGTTAAATAAAATTGTTACATTTAGAACATGGGACAGAGCCGTCTTAATATGGGAACCCGGTCAAGCCACCTATAACAATAATTGCAATAAAATAAAAGTAAATGATATACAAATGCCTGAGGTCACGAAAATTACAAACACTATTTTTGATATGTATCTCGGTTAACGAACAGTTAATTGGCACTTATGCACCAAGAGGACTTAATCTGGCACTGGATATGACCAATAGGAATCGTCGATACGTAGGCTTAGTTCGCGAATCCATAAGAAGGCTCTGAGTAGGTTACATTATTTTTTTTTATTAAATATTTATAATCTCACCAAATACACCAAATACGTATCCTTATTCTAACGTACATTCTAAGGTCTTTTGGAGCCCTATGCAGAGACTTTCAGAGATTCTGGGGTAGGCGAAGGATTAGACAAAAAGTACATTCGATGCCACTTTAGCATCGTATTGAATATGATATTGTATTGGAAGAAGCCCCTTTGATAGTGGGGGGGGGGGGAGCCAAGGGGGTAGTTTAGTTTGCCTATCTATAATTAGGTTCGATTTTGCTATCGGTAACCCACTTGTTGAAAACGTTATGTACAAGTATCCGTACATCATCAATGGGTGAGGATTTTTTTTAAGCTTCACAAGCCCCGGAGCCTTCACAAACTGCACCCTCTTCTCCTTGGGCGTGGGTGTATGGTGGCTTCTCTCTCTTTGAACTCTCTTAGTTATAACTGCGGGCTCTTAGAGCCCGTGAGATCAAACACGCTGTGTCCCTCAACATATGGCAACTGCTAATGGCCAGCAAGCTACCCGACTGGTCCACCCTGTGGTCCGCCAGCCCAGGGCACTCAAAAAAAGCACACGATCCACGGTTTCCTCCGCTTCTATGCAGTGTTGGCAAAGGGGGTCAACATTAGGCCTCAACCTCCCAAAGTACGCACCTATAGGACAATGCCCAGTACGGAACTGGACAATTAGTTCCTGCTCAACCCTCCCGACCCCCCCCCCACCACGAACATTTCTGCCCATCACCCCATTGTCCCAACCAGGCCCGTAGCGTGCAGGGGGCAGGGGGCCGGGCCCCCCTGCGTTTTGTCTTGCCCCCCTCTGCTTGTTTGCTCTACTTAGTAAAATTTATTTCCTGCCCCCTGCTATTGCCTGGCCCCTGCTGTAGAATGCCTGGCCCCTGCTGTAGAATTTTCACGCTACGGGGCTGGTCCCAACCCGAGAACCACCAAGTTTGCTCAAAGAGCCTGATCTTGGCACACGCTGCCTCAAGTGAGCTCTTACCCGCACCCACGGGCTGCGCTTGGGCATGTATCGACTTTGCAAGGAAGTCGGCCCGGTCATTACCGGGCAGGTCCATATGCAGGGGGATCCACCGTAGAGTCACTAGTACATAATGCCGGGACATAAGATCTTGGTTAGCCAGATGGTGGCTACTAGCGTGGGCTTACTTTCGAACCCATTACACAAAAAAGCGTCTAGTAACCAACTGTTGGATTGGACCCCGTTGGGGGGGGGGCATATTCTGTAGATATCGAGGGACATGAGTCTGAACAGGAACAAGGAACATCAAGTGTACCAGTGTATCTGGGAACTTGTGAGAACATTGATCAAGCAACATTTTCAGTCATGCACTCGACCCCCCACTTCGCCTCGAATGCCAGGATGTAACGCGAAAACCTACGCCACGCCATTGAGAAAGAGAACTTGAGAAAGACTTTTCCTCCCCTTTTTCTAGATACCCCCACCCAACCGTTTCTCAAAATCTCATGTCTAGTTAAAAGACTGTACACTTCACCCACTTCCTTGATTACAGAATATAGGTGGAGAGGGAAAAAAATGTACAGGCAGAAACAACTTTTTCATTCGCTAGTTTAACCAACAATCGGTTCTGTATATATTATTACCCGGAATCGCTGGCTACAAGAAAAAACAACACACGGTACCGCTCCGACTTGTGGACTTTCAGTACAGAAGAGCGCACACACAAAAGGGAGGCAACGAGTTCCGTGAATAACAAACAACAAGAAAGCAGACGACACAAAAAAGTGGAATTCGAGTATCGAACCGTGGTGAACAGGGAAGAACATAGAATTATTTTGAATACAGGCAAGTGTTGTTTTTTTCTTTATATGTTAAAAAATAAATAAATTTCACACTTTTTTTTTAACGTTGAGTTGTAGGGCAGTAGTGACTTATGGATTTGTGGATGTGTGGTAAAGCGCTCGACTGTCGACCTGGATGTACCTGGTTCAATCCTAGGTGAGGACCTAGGAAGTTTTTCAGGTCATGGCTCAAGTTCCCGATATATCTCCATGGCCACTGCACTCGGCTATGGTGGGGATGAAAGAAGAGCACCATAAAACCCGTCCCATTAGTGGTTTACAGGATCTAAGAGATTTCATCTCATCCTTACAGGGACTTCACACACTAGTATAAAAAGAAAAAAAAAATAGATGCCGGTGCACATTATTACAGTACAGCTTAGATGTATAGGGCCAATATAGAATCAAAGCCGTACCTATGAATTGAAGGCCAGAGCTTTTCAGAGATTCAGGGGGGGGGGCTCCCGTCTTAGCATCACATTTACTGGGATTTAATACTTGAAGGAGCCCCCAGTGCAGAAGTAATAGTGACCCTCGGTCAGTTTGTGGCGCCTCTTTTTGGGGCAGCGTGCCCCAAAATTCAATAAAAAAAACTACTTATTTATAGCAACGTGCCAACATTTCAATTAAAATCAGAGGAAGTGATATTTTAGTCGCGTGCCGACTCACGAGTCTCTGCGTCTCGACTGTTGCAAGCGTGCCGTAGCTTTGCCACCACTACCCTATGTGGACAGAATATCGCCCGTGCCATTACTTATTCCGGTTAGTTCAGATTTATCTTCTATTACAGAGCAATATCCGTTTTATTTTTTGCTATAACCGATGAAAATCAAGTTAATTATTATTCCCATTACTGACAGAGTGAGTAATTAATAAATCAGCAAATTGTTATGCCCTGGTATAGCTTAATTGGGTCGATACTTATTTATTGAATAATTGTAACGGAACGTAGAAAATTGTTTAAATATTACGGACCGTTAAAAATGTCCACACAAATTTATATCTGCTTTGTCTTTACATCTGTGAGCGCCCATTTTCATAAAACTCCCTCACACAGGCCCGTAGCGTTTTGTCTGGCCCCCCTCTGCTTGTTTGCTCTACTTAGTAACATTTATTTCCTGCCCCCCCCCTGCGAGTGGCCTGGCCCCTGTTGTAGAATGCATGGCCCCTGCTGTAGAATTTTCACGCCACGGGGCTGCTCTCACATAAACACTACGTAGAGGGACGCGTTAACGCAGAGTGGGACTACGATCGTGTGGTGAAGCGCTGTCGACCTAAGGGTTCATGGGTTTGATCTCCAGTGAGAACCAGATGGAATTTCGCCGGTCATGGTGAAAGTTCCCTTCATGGCCATTACTGGTTGTGGCGGGAATGAAAGAAGGGCACTACCAAACCTAACAATGGGGGGGGGGGGGAGGGATAAATTGGCCGGGTGGTGCTTTAATCGCGATCGGATCTTCATGCTGCGGTTACATGCTCTGCATGATGTGTTACAGACTCAGCATGATGTGTTACAGACTCTGCATGATGTGTTACAGACTCAGCATGATGTGTTACAGACTCTGCATGATGTGTTACAGACTCTGCATGATGTGTTACAGACTCAGCATGATGTGTTACAGACTCTGCATGATGTGTTACAGACTCTGCATGATGTGTTACAGACCCTGCATGATGTGTTACAGACCCTGCATGATGTGTTACAGACTCTGCATGATGTGTTACAGACTCTGCATGATGTGTTACAGACTCAGCGTGATGTGTTACAGACTCAGCATGATGTGTTACATACTCTGCATGATGCGTTACAGACTCTGCATGATGTGTTACAGACTCTGCATGATGTGTTACAGACTCTGCATGATGCGTTACAGACTCTGCATGATGTGTTACAGACTCTGCATGATGCGTTACAGACTCTGCATGATGTGTTACAGACTCTGCATGATGTGTTACAGACTCAGCATGATGTGTTACAGACTCTGCATGATGTGTTACGGGTTTTACTCCCCGGAAAGTCCCAGTCACCTACACATGACCCCCCCCCCGCCGTGCCTCCATGGCCGTTGCACCATCAGCTATGGTGGGGATGTAAAAAAGGGCATTACCAAACCGTCCCATTAGTGGTTTATAAGAGATAAACATTTAAACCTTTCATGGAATTGTAACAAAGACCAACGTGTAAAGTTAGATAATGCACACCTAGGCTAAAGACTATAAAACATAGAATGTGAAAGAATATAACCCACAAGGCACCGTCAGATTAAATCTTTTGAAAAATTGTATATGCATACTTTTATTTATAGTAAGGAATGTATATCATAACTACTACGTAAATTAAAAACTAACGAATCAATGAAAAAAAAACGATTATTTCCAAATTTATTACCTGGAGGTGCCGCCCATTGGGCGATTGATCATAGCGGCTTATAATTGGGGAGAAAATGCATGATCATATCTATCTATCTATCTATCTATCTATCTATCTATCTATCTATCTATCTATCTATCTATCTATCTATCTATCTATCTATCTATCTATCTATCTATCTATCTATCTATCTATCTATCTATCTATCTATCTATCTATCTATCTATCTATCTATCTATCTATCTGTCTGTCTGTCTGTCTATCTATCTATCTATCTATCTATCTATCATCTGTCGGTCTGTCTAAATATACATGCCTGTCGGTCTATATATCTGTCTGCCTGCCTGCCTGTCTATCTACCTGCCTGCCTGTCTGTCTATCTCTGTCTTATCTATCTGTCTGTCTGTCTGTGTGCCTGCCTAACTGCCTATGTACGTAATGCCTGCCTGTTTGTCTGTTTATATTTATATTGTACAATGTACATTTAGCCTTAAAATAATCTCAACCCCGAACTATTTATACAGGAGGCACCAGTTAACCAATTACAGTGTGTCTGTCAATTAGGTCATATATATTTTTTTACTGACCATCTTGCCGCATATGTCACGCGATTTTTCCATTCAAGTTTTTTTTAAACAGTTTTTCTTTTTGTTTCAAATACTCTCCAACCTCGGCAATGATTTTTTTACCACGCCACATGTCTTGGTTGATAACAATAGAGTTTAATTCAATATCGTAGTGCTTTTAATCATACCAGTAGTTTGTGCTTTGGATAAATAAAAAGATGGATTTTCTTTGGTATATTGTTTCGTAACTAATTTGGAGATGTCGGGGATTCTAGTTTGTTACGAATAATTTTTTTTCGGATTTTTGTACGTTTGTGATGGCTTCATTTGTATGATTTCAGGTTAGAGCTTTATTTAGTTACCGGCATGTTTTTCTTTTTTAACATTATAACACATATGCAATTAAATAAATACACATTTTAAGATGTGTCATACTATCTGCAGAGCAAGGGCACATTTTAAAGGCACCAGACAAAGTTGCATAAATAAACTGAACCGCTGCCAAGTTTGCCGCTTGAACATGTTGGGCCCCTTAGGGGCCGTCCATAAAGTACGTCACGCTCCAGGGGGGGGGGAGGGGGTATGAGAAAGTGTGACAGTTTGTGACAGGGGGGGGAGGGGGGGTCAGGCCAAGTGTGACGTCGCATTTCTTAAATATATTTTTAATTTTATTTCTAATTTAATTTTTTTATTTTTTTAGTAAAACTTAATAGTTTTAAAAATAATTTAAAAAAAAAATTGTGAAACACGTGAATTAGTTTTATGTCAAAATAGCATGAAATGCATATCTTTTCAATGTGTTGTTCACAATTCCTCATGCTAGTTAGGACCACTAATAAACTGTTGCAAAGCCTTGTGTTATCAGTAGCCTTACGGGAGTGTTACTATTTCTTTGTTGTCTGCTGCATAATTATATCACTGATAAAGAAATTTGGAATTTGTATTATAATACAAAAAATTACCGTAATTGAAGTTGCAAAATAATATTGATGCCTTATTCCTTGCAACCAGTGCACCAGGAAGAAGTGCATATAATCGCGTGGAACATCGAATGGCTCCATTTAGCAGCGAACTGTCTGGTGTCATATTGCCAAATGAACATTATGGCATTTACTTTGATTCGCAGGGCAGAACAATAAATGAGGATTTGGAAAGAACAAACTTCAAGTTTGCTGGTGAAACTTTAGCTGAAATCTGGTCGCATGTGATTGTTGACCAATTTCCAACAGTTGCAGAATATATCAACCCTGAGAAATCTGAATTGGATGCAGCAGGACTGATGTCAAAGGATAAGAATGGTTTGACCATCATGTTCTCACCAGCTAATACTTCACTCAAATTGTGAAATGTCAGGACATAAAATGTTGCGACAAAGTACGTAGCTCATTTTTCAACGTTTTACCTTCGAGATTATTTCCTCCTCCAAATCCAATCCCAATCAACCAAACAACTGATGGACTCAGAGTTTCAGAAAGAGCAGATGCAGATGCACATACATTTCCTTCATTGTTTGTTTGTGGCACAAACTCTCAAATTTGATGACATTATGCCAAGACCAACAGGAGTTTTTAAAGTGCAACCATATGATCTTTATTGTCCATCTTTGCAGACCAGCATACATGATCGAATTTGCAAAGTGTGTCACTTATACTTTGCCTCACAATGTTGAAGAAACATACAGGATAACACAGAGCTCGGGCGCAGGAGTATGTAAAAAAGTAAAGTTTCCTCAGCCCTAAAGGGCCATCGGGGCAGATGAAGTGTAGAATTCATCTGTTTCTATAACCTAGGCATATGAAGGGATTGTGTGGTTTGCACAATTCCCAGCCGCCTTTACTCCCCCAACATAAAGTCAGGTACCCATTTAAAGCTGGGTGGACTTGGGAACTTTCACCAGGACCTGAAAAAGTCCTAAGGTTCTCACTGAGATTCCAACCCGGGACCCTAGGGTCGACAGTCGAGCGCTCTATACCACTCGACCACCCGTCTCCTAGGAGAATGTGCCAACCCCAAATTTTCCAGAATCAACTCAGATAAAACGCATTCGTCCTTTGAGAATCGCTGCTAGAAGGCAAAGAGAACTCATGGCAATTATTGGCAGAATGGAAAATGCACATTGAGAGGATATTGAGTGGCTAGATGAGGATGAAGTTGATCTGTCTGCAACTATCCTTCCAGGAAACGATGATGCGGAAAGATTTATGTCAGTCTTAACTATGGATGAACACTTCACCATGGATGAATGATGTCTAGTGAATATTTTTTTAATTAAACATAATTCACAGGCCCACTATAAACATATTTAATATAATACCAGAGTTGCTCACATAATTTGTCAATCTAGTCCTTTTTTTAGTCACATTGTTTTGTTTCCATTTTTATTATTTAATCACTGGTTGAGGTCAAGTTTCGCTAATCTACTTCTTATCCTATGTCAATAGAATGCATAATCGGAAGATTATCTCAAAGTTCACCTCACCCATTGTAAATGAATAGGTAGCAGATAAATGATGTTTATTATATTATTGTCAATCTAATTTTTGCAATTTTTTTTTCAAATTCAATTGATTGAGTTACTTGTATCAAAGAATAACTGATACAACTCTTGGCAATTAGTTATTCTACTATTAAACTCATTTAATAATCTCATAGTTCTTTTAATATTTATATTTTAAGGCATTTTAATAGTGAAGTGCGATTTAAGTTTTCGATTAAATTTTAATTAGTTCTTAATTAAAAAAAATTTTTCGAAAGTGTGACGTACTTTAGGGGGGGGGGTGTCCCGAGATTTGTGACACTTTGTGACAGGGGGGGAGCGTGACGTACTTTATGGACGGCCCCTTAAAATCTTTGAAACATTGGCCCTTCTGGCTCCCTTCCCCTGTGCCAATTCATATTAAAAAGTTTACGTAACGGCTAAATTATAGTATTTGGTTACGTACATATCATTTCCATTTCATCATTTAGTAGACATTTAGCAGACATATCTTAATAAAAGTACTCAGTCCATTAATCATTAGTTCCTTAAAGATTGCGGGAGTACATGGTAACCACAACGCCACGTACCAAAATAGTAAATAATCTCGTAATCACTCTTATCAATGTAATTTGGCCTTTCCCACTGACTAGCGACTCCCCGGCCAATTCAATGTCTATCATTAGGATTTTGCTCGATATACACCCACATGCCCTTACCCATTGTTCAACTAATCAGGGGAGGGGGGGAGGAACGATCCCCCCTCCCCCCCCTACGACTTATCCGATAGCCGCGTTATTTAACACAGTCGTGCCTGGCTGTAAGTCTGTCTACGAATTATAAGTCTATTTACGTCTGTGAGAATGTCATTAACAACGACCATGAATGTGCATGGGGGGAGGAGGCAGGGAGGTGGGTGGGTGGGTCGGGGCACAGAAGACGTTCTCACATTCGACAATGGCCTCATTGGTCTTTCTCTTTACCCGAGTGCATTTATATCAGGGGGTGGGCAAACTTTTTGTGTCGCGGGCCGCCATGGGTTCCGAACATTTTGAACAGAAGGGCGGGACCAAGACCATAAAGAAGGGGAGTTAATATAAGCTGATAACAAAGTAGTGACGGGCGTCATTGATGTGGACGAGCCGGGAGAGGAGAGCGGGCCAGATCAAGCAGCATGACGGGCCGCAGATAGCCCGGGGGGTCGTAGATTGACCATGTCTGATATTGTTACTATGGATGTTAACACATGTTGTAGGCCTACACTGTATTTTTGTTTAGACCAGGTAAACATTACATTTTTTTAAGGCGATTTCTTTTACAGGCGAACCCCAATGAGGATATAAACTTTTTTGTTAAAGTTTTAAAAGGGATGGGGTGGTCTTAGCAGAATCTGCGTTGGTGAAATCCCCCCTCCCCAATACAAATACAAAATAAATCAGAATGATACGTTCATTTTAATGGGGATTTATATTTGAGAAGTTTCTTTGCAATTACCCGGGGTGCCTCATGAGTTGAAGTTGGCCCTTGGTTAAAGAAACTGCCGGGTCTTGGAACCAGGCCCGTAGCGTGCGGGGGGGGGGCCGGGGGCTGGGGCCCCCATGCGTTTTGTCTGGTCCCCTTCTTATTTTTTCTACTTAGTAAAATGTATTACCTGCCCCCCCCCCCCCGCTATTGCATGGCCCTTGCTGTAGAATGCCTGGCCCCTCCTGTAGAATTTTCACTTTACGGGGCTGCTTGGAACTCTTGATGCTTTCTTGTAAATTAAATTTTAGAGTTGAACAATTGTTTTGTCCGAATAGATACAATAGTGTGTGGTGCGCAATATTTCATTGTTATGACCGCACTGGGCAGGAGGAGAGCACTGTTCTGGTAAGGGGCTTCTGTTGTAGTCAAAGAGCGTTGTCTGGCCTACGTTATGTTAATAAAGACTATGTGTCCCCCTCCCCCCCTCCATTTCATGTCTTTTTAAAGTAGTTTGAACTCTGTTCAATATATGGGATAAGAAAAACAAGCAAAAATTAAGCCTGTAAAAACAGGACGTTTTAGAGCATTTTCATGTATAGAGAGGGAAGTAAGTCATGCTTAATAACTGTTACAAAATAAATAATGATTACGCCCCTTTGTTTAGCTTATAATCTATATATAATATATAAGCCCCTTAGGAGCCATGAAGCCCGGCCCTGAGAGGTCCTATTGCGAATTGAACTTTTGATGTACACATGGCAGGCCAAGACCTACAAAATGATATATACATTATGAGTCTAGGACTTATAGTTGCTGAGATCTAGGGCGCTCCTTTGTTAATATAGCTTATATAGTAAAAAACGGTACTTTATAAGCCCCCTTTTACGGCCCTCAGAGGTCAGATCGCGAAATGGACTTTTGCTGCACACATGGCAGGCCAAGACCTACAAGATGATATATACATCATGGGTCTAGGACTTATGGTTGTTGAGATCTAGGGTGATGACGGACAGACAGAGAGACAGACAGACAAAACGGGGACAATGTCTAAAAATCGACATTATGTGTTGATTCTCATATCATGTTAAATGCTTTGCTAGCAGAGGGATACTTAGTATATATATATATATATATATATATATATATATATATATATATATATATATATAAAGTTTCAATGGTAAATGGGTTTATGTACGGAGTTTTACATCTTTAATTAATTTGTACACATTGTGTTTTGTTCAATTGCCGAGCAAAGGCGATCACACACACACACACACACACACACACACACACACACGAATAGGTTGAAAGGCACCATAGTGATGGTGCTAGTGTGCGAATGTTTTTTGAACCACCGCATCAACACATGGGGCATTTACGACACCAACACGAGGTGTTCACTTGTGTGAGAGAGGGAGGGCGCTTTGTCTATTGACCAGTTATAGTTCACTCTTGTGAATGATACTATTCTGGGCTCCAACACATAGGTTTTCCATCGAAAGTCCATGATGTGTCAGACGGATAATTGGGCATCCGTCAAAGCCTCCATACTCGACACTGTCATAGCGTTAATTGCTATTTAGAATATGGAGCTTAGTAAGCTTGTGAGGGAACTTTTGGCTAGGGGCCCTTAAATTGAAGTCTCTACCTATGCCCAGTGACGTAGAGAGCATAACTCTTGCCCGGGGCACAATACCTTTTTAGCGCCCCATCTCCATTCGAAAACCATTTGTAAAATATACCATTTGGCGCTCCTTTGTGAGTAGCGCCCGAGGCATGATGCCCCCCTTGTCCACCCCTCGCTACACCACTGCCTGTGCCCCCACCCTCCCATGGACCCAAGAACGGCACTGCTGTCGTTTTGTATAAATCTCTAATTTGACCTATACGTATTGATACAATTACAAGACCAATAATTATCTGTCGAATTTAAAATAAAATGTATTTTCCGTCAACTAAGCTGGGTTAAGGTTGTCGGAGGCCCTAAAAATTCTTGCGGAGGCCCCTGGTTCATTTTATTTACTCTCTTAATGGAGTGAATGTATCAATGTTTATTGGTACTAGACGCTGTTTTTGACAACACTAGACCAGGGGGTCGGCAACCTACGGCTCGCGGGCCGCATGCGGCTCTTTCGATGTCAAGTTGTGGCTCTTTCGATGTCCAATCGCGGCCTAATCAAATATCATAATATTGAAACAACAATTTTACTCGCTCTTTAAAAACTGAGAAAATTGTAAATTATAACTTTTGGCTCTTCCGTCTCAAAAAGTTGCCGACACCTGCACTAGACCATTAATATTCCTACTATTATGCAAGCGACGAGTGTTTTGAAATCCAATATCAATTCTCAAGAGTATCTATTTTTTCCCCTTCCACGTAGACCTGGTTACAGTCATTCGGCCACTTCATGGCTTATTTGAATAACTGTCCAGAGTTAGCGAGTCACTTGAGAATTGATAAAATATTCCAGCCGTTCGTTGTCGTAAATACCGGATCTATTTATAGTTTCATTGAGCCTCATTTTGATTGTGTTTGGGAAAAAAGAAACTACCAATAAAAAAAAAGGGTTAGAAAAGTTAGGGTGGGGTGGAGGGGGGTGATAGAAGTTTCCGGGCAATGTTTGCTCTACACTCTTCAAATCTTGCGTGAACTGATGTAATGAACACTCGGATCCATAACATGGCTTAACGGGACATGACATGTCAGGGACAAAACCCCCAGCGGACAAAACCCCCACGGACAAAACCCCCACGGACAAAACCTCCAGCGGACATAACCCCCAGCGGACAAAACACCCAGCGGACAAGACACCCAGCGGACAAAACACCCACTTAAAAAAATATTATTTATTAATTAATCATTACTTTTATTATAAAATGTAGAAAGTGAAAGTAGGTCAGGGCATAGGTAAACTTAAGTTCAAGCGTTGGGACAGTTAACGTAATTCGATATGAGACGGGTGGAAAGAGAGGGAGACAGAACCCATTAACTTTAACAGGTAGGGGAATTTTAGACAATAAAGAATAGTGTCACAGTAGAATTCCGGAAGATGCGTAGACGTGGGTAGTTCATGAGTTCAGGGTTAGGGGTGTACTACAATTGAATAAAGTTTAGAAACATAGTGTCTGTGTGGCGGAATTCAAGTAACATGAGCAGTGCAATGTCACCTTTATTCTGCTATGTTCACCAAACTCTTAATTATGTATTGAATTGGGGTGGAACCAACAAACAGGAGACTTGAGAATGATAGGATATTTTGTCCAGCTAGCCTATATAAGAGAATGTAAGTTTAGTTCGGGAGGAATTGTTGAGCGTACTCGATTTGAAGTGTTTAATTTCCATAATTAAAGGTTCTTTTTTCCTCGTAAATTTATCTTTTAGACACAATTTGAAACAAGGCTTACAAATTTTACATCACATTCTTGTTATACATTATTAGCCGTTTGATATAGTCGGCTGCTGTATTGCCCTGTAGGATGTAAAAGTGTAGATTGTTCAATTCTAACTTTTTTTTTACTCTAAAAATCTGACATTTAAAATAGATTAATATTTGGCAACACTGGAAGGCAATGGCCCCGGGCCGCGAATCGGCCTCGGTCCGTGGATCGTATGGTTCTGGGGCGCCCAAGAAACATTAAATTATAACTCGAGCTTTTTTGTGAATTTTTTAAAATTAATTAATTAAGACATAATAATAATTTAAAAAGGTGCTAAATAAAATAATAACTATGGCTATGTTTCATATTGAGCATTTATGATCAACAAAAACAGGTTTTAAATTCAAATTCATTTACATGATTTATGTGATTTACAAACCACCCGCTAAGCAGGTCACAGAAAGTAAAACTAATTAAAAGCTAATAATAATAAAAAAAATAAATTGTAGCTGCAATAAATGGCTTAAAACAATATTGTGAGGGTTTTGTCCGCTGGGGGTTTTGTCCGCTGGGTGTTTTGTCCGCTGGGGGTTATGTCCGCTGGGGGTTTTGTCCGCTGGGGGTTTTGTCCGTGGGGGTTTTGTCCGCTGGGGGTTTTGTCCTACACTCGGGGGTGGGTTGGTTGTAATTCTACCCCCCCCCCCGGGTCAATCTTTACTTTTATCAGCTAAGAAATAGTGCGGCACTGGTAAATTATGATAAAATGGTGGTTCTCGAACCTTGCACATATAGGGTCGTCGCGGTGTGGAAAAAGATATTTGGGACTTAAAAATTATGTGGCCCCTTTGTTGTGGGATACAGGAACGTACGATAAAGGAAGGCTATGGCCCGGTCAATATTATATTTTACTAGCTGTACCCTGCAAGACATTTGCATAGATTATATATCCTTATGTTTGATCAGGAGGCTAGGTTATTTTTGGTTTCGGACGAATCCGATTTTTTTCATGATTTTACTAACTATTGTTGACGTTTGACGATTTTAAACTGGAATACTGTTGTATTAATTCTTTACTTTCGATTTAACGCAGAACCCACACCGCTATTATTGATATAATATGTGTATAAATTAATGAAGTTAACTGCAGGTAACATAAAATCACTGTACTTTAAACAGTATTAAGCCCGCCACTATGGATCCAGTTCCTATAACATTAGTGGGGCCGACTTAGCTGTGCGAGAGGCCTAGGGCGAGTGTCATGTGTGGGGCCTAGGGCGAGTGTCATGTGTGGGGCCTAGGGCGAGTGTCATGTGTGGGGTCCATTATTTTTTTTTTATTACTGTGAGGTAAGAAAAAAAAATCCAAGTGTGCGGCCTCTTCAGTCGCCCTAGGTTATCGCCCTCTACGGCCTCTACTGCCCACAGGGCACCAGGGCTTCTAATAGGTGAGGCAAGAACTCGCGTTGGGAATGAAAATAAAAATATCTCTCTGCCTACGTCTGGCTATTCTTCTATCTATCTGCCTACGTCTGGCTGTTCTTCTATTCATCTATCTTTCTATCCGCCTACGCCTGATGTTGATCTATCTATCTATCTATCTATCTATCTATCTATCTATCTATCTATCTATCTATCTATCTATCTATCTATCTATCTATCTATCTATCTATCTATCTATCTATCTATCTATCTATCTATCTATCTATCTATCTATCTATCTATCTATCTATCTATCTATCTATCTATCTATCTATCTATCTATCTATCTATCTATCTATCTATCTATCTATCTATCTATCTATATGTCTATATGTCTATCTATCTATCTATCTATCTATCTATCTATCTATCTATCTATCTATCTATCTATCTATCTATCTATCTATCTATCTATCTATCTATCTATCTATCTATCTATCTATCTATCTATCTATCTATCTATCTATCTATCTATATGTCTATCTACCTATCTATCTATCTATCTGTCTATCTATCTTTCTGGCCGTTCACCTTAGAACCTATATTCTCTACAAAATACGGACAAATGCTAACCCTAACTCTTAATCTTATCATTTCAAAATACCCAAGACTCGAAAATGTATAGAAGATTTGCAGATCATTTTTTCGATTGGCTGTTTGAGAGGAAATAATCTCTAACCTTACTCCAAAAAAATAATGTTAATGAAGTCTATACATAACACTGAAACTTGCAACTGGACGCGTCCTCTAGCCGTTTATCTTGCTAAATATCAGCTTGCAATCTTAACTACATCGCCAACCAGAGATCTTTATTCATCTTCTTTGTTTTTTTTTTCGTTTTGATGTTATGGCCAAAGTCCACGACTATTGTGTACATTTAGATTTCATCTCCAAGTTATTTGGTTATTTAGAAATGCCGTTGATGTTGAATATTAAAGCGATCGGCATTGAACGTTTAATTTAGGCTGGTAAATCAATCACTTAAGCGCAAGGCTGACTTAAATTACCGGGGTCTCATTGCAAAGCCCATTTACCTTCCACACCCAATTTTCACACAATAATATATATATATATATATATATATATATATATATATATATATATATATATATACAGTCGATTCCGCTTAATTGGGACACCGCTTAAATGGGACAGCCGCTTATTTGGGACATATCTCAAAGAAACCAAACCAAGAAGCCAATAGTAAATGTGTATATTTAATTGGGACAGCCGCTTAGTTGGGACAAAAAGCCTCGGTCCCGATGTGTCCCAATTAAGCGGAATCCACTGTATATATATATATATATATATATATATATATATATATATATATATACTATTTATACTGTATATATATATATACTATTTTCTTGCATTCCTATGATTCCAATCGTTTCAATTCGTTTGGCGTTGCAATCACCTTCAACAAAGCTCAAAGCTAGACTTAAGAATTGTGCAGTATAGATCTAGACATTGTATATCTAAAATCACTGCATTAATAAACATAACAAATTAAGAAACGAAGATCCACTCGATAGAGCTCATTTTTCTTTGTTTATAGTTTTACATGATTGATAATTATTTTTCTAAAATTTGTCTTTTTTTTTTTAATAAACAGAATTAAAAACAAGGGCTTTCTCAATACTTACTATTACATTACATAGGGCTTAGCCACGGCAACACGTGACTGGGTACAGCTAGTGTATATATATATATATATATATACAGTCGATTCCGCTTAATTGGAACACATCGGGACCGGGGCTTTTTGTCCCAATTAAGCGGCTGTCCCAATTAAAAATACAAATTTACTATTGGCTTCTTGGTTTGGTTTCTTTGAGATTTGTCCCAAATAAGCGGCTGTCCCAACTAAGCGGTGTCCCAATTAAGCGGAATCCACTATATATATATATATATATATATATATATAACATTTAAAATGATGGTACATGGAATAAAATATCGGTTTGAAAATACAAGATGAGGTAGCTTGTGTTGACTGCGGCCCCATTTTTGTTGAGGGGGGAGGTGGCCCTAAGCATTTGAACACCCAGCACGTCACATCACCCCTAGCCCTGGATATGTAGGTCATTTGACTTGTTCAGTGTTTTCATTTTTTCCCCCCTCCTCATAGACAGTGGCCTAAGTAGGTCGGAGGTTGGGACGATATACAGGGGCGCCGAGAGCCAACACGGGCCCCAGGGCAGGACATCATTGCGTGCCCCTTAATAAACAATAAGTTGTGCAAAAAATTAACATGATCGGGGCGGGCGGGCCCCCTTACAGATGCGGGCCCCCTGGCAATGACCCCCCCGGCCCCCCACTCTCGGCGTGCCTGACGATATACCCTTACTCTTAGGCGACGTTTTCAATACTTTGGAATTCTTTGGCATATGAAATGGTGCGGAATTATTAGAGTCCGACACCCGGATATTCCTGAAGCTAGTTACGTCACGAATTAAGGTCTGTTGAGATTTAGGACCCCCCCCCCACCCCAAAACAAAAGGGGTCCCAATAAAAATGAGCAAGTAAAACAAGTATACAAGAGTACAGCGCCCTTCGTTAACTTTGCCTCTTTGTTATCCAACATACAAATTAGCTGGAAATTCTTTTTTTTTTTAAATTTCGTTTTAAATTTCAGTACAACTATTCTCAATAACAAGTAAGCTGTGTTATCAAGTTTAACGCCACTTGTGAATTTCATAAATTTGTAAAGAGAAATATGCGTGAATAAGTGAGAAGATTACATGGGATCTCATAAAAATAAATAATATTACATGGTTTTGAAATTTCACAGTCGTTAAAGTAAATTGGTTTGTTTCCCTTTAATAAGCTTTCAAAGAAATTTTTAATTTCTTTTGTTATACTCGACATGAAATAGTAATTATCGCCATAATCAGGAAATTAAAAAAAAATAGGAAAAAGGAGGACTATTTCATATTTTAGCATTTTAAACAACTCGATTATTGATTTTTTACCTTTGATCGTCATCAATTTTTTTTTAAAAATGTCACTAACACACTTTATGAAAATAATCTTTTCATTTTTTTTTTGTACAGAAGATTAAAAACGACAAGGGCATTAATCATAAATTCGCTTTGACTGAATAGTTTTGTTTTCTTCTTCTAAAGATTAAGTGCTGAGATTGCACAATGCTTTGTGAGTTAACGAAGACCCACTCTGAGATTATTGTAGATCGAAAATAGATTTAAAAAAAATAAATTTTCACGGGAAGCAAAAAAAGAAATTCAACAAAAAGATGTTTTATCGTTCATAGTTCTGTAAAAAATAAAGCTAGTGACAAACGAAACAAAAAAGTATTTTTTTTTAAATTTGCTCTATTGTTGGTAATTTGGCATCTGTTATTCAGCGGCTGGATAACGAAGTCGATATATTAAAATCAACCAAGTCTCTAAGCCAAACATAAAGGGCGTTTGAAAGCACATCTCTTGATGTGTCCATATGTTTTCCCAACGACCACATCGGTTAAGGGAATTTTAAAAGAAAATGTGCTGCGATCCCTGAACTAGGTTGTATGATAAATTTGAAGCTTTTTATATGGACGGTAAATGAAGGAAGCCGTAAAAAGCTATCGAGCTGCCCTGTGCGAATTAGAAATTTGTTTGGCTTCCTCCTCCCAATCTTTGAAGTGCAAAAACATTTAAAAAGCGCTCTTTCGGCGCCCATTCCAAAATCGGCCCTCTATTCGGCCGCGCAACTTGCGCAAACTAGGCGGAGGGTGGTGGGGACGGACAGTCAACGATCGATTGCTTACATGAGGGTCGTGGGTTAAATCTCCAGTTAAGAACCAAAGGGAATTTCTCTGGTAAAATTCCCCATCATCATGTCTCCTGTGGTGCTTCCTTGGCCATCGCACTATCGGCTATGATGGGGGTGAAAGAAGGACACTACAAAAATAGCCCCATAGTGGTTTTTACTAAGTTTTTAGGATCTAAGAGATATATATGTATTACGGGGTGGGGGTGGGTGGGGGAACATTTTCACCAGGAGTCAATAACGCTAGACAACAACACATACGCACAAAAAACACGCACCAAACAGTCACACATACACACATATATATATATATATGCTTTAAAAAGTGTGCAACACACACACACACACACACACACATATGCTTTAACAAGTATGCGACACACTCATACTTTTTTTTTTGGTTACGTTCCTTTAGATCTTTGAATAAGTCAAATAGTCACTTCCAGAATTGATAACAATAGCTTGTTTATTCTGTTGTCATACTATATTTCACAACAAGACGCGTCCCTCTAATTATTCTTATTCCTGCCTATTTTTATCCCCCCCCCCCCAATGAAA
This sequence comes from Bulinus truncatus, assembly GCA_021962125.1. Taxonomy (NCBI): domain Eukaryota; kingdom Metazoa; phylum Mollusca; class Gastropoda; family Planorbidae; genus Bulinus; species Bulinus truncatus. Next base: position 1,544,685 of record JAGDYQ010000167.1, read on the forward strand.
TTGTAATCATCAACTGCAGCCAGAACCTGTCTAAGCGTTTTTCTCTTAATGTCAGTGGGTGCTTTTCTGGAATGTTATCGCACTGGGAATGATGGAGAGAGGGAGAGAGGGAGAGAGAGAGAGAGAGGGAGAGAGAGAGAGAGGGGAGGGAGAGAGGGAGAGGAGGGAGAGAGTGAGGGAGAGAGAGGGGAGGGAGAGGGAGAGAGAGAGAGGGGAGGGAGAGAGAAAGAGAGTGAGAGAGAGGGGAGGGAGAGGGAGGGAGGGAGAGAGAGAAAGAAAGAAAGAGAAAGAGAGGGGAGGGAGAGAGAAAGAGAGAGAGGGAGAGGGAGAGAGAGAGGGGAGGGAGAGAGAGAAGGAGAGAGAGAGAGAGGGAGGGAGAGAGAGAGAGAGAAAGAGAGAGAGAGGTACGGGTATGTTGGAAATGGTATTGGGGTTGGAGTGGGAGGGGATTGATATTATTATCATTTGATGTGAACTTCAAAAAAAAAAGCTAAACAAAACACGACGACCAGTAGACTAATCAGCCGATCAACAGGCAGGTAGAATCGATTTGCACTTGGTGGTGATCGATCGCATTGAATTAAGGCATCCCTCTCTAAATGTAGTATTGTACTCACTCATGAACTTTTATGACTCGGTCTCTGTTATTTTTGTTTGCTTTATTTGACTCACAGACTATTGGATTGTTTAGATTGAGCAATGAGCAGGTATGTATGTATTATATTATTAGTTTGTGTTTTAGGTTTGTTCAGGAGTTGCTCTAAAGTTGTTTGGGTGTCCTGGACATGTGCATATGGTTGGATGAACATGACATATGAATATGGTTGGGTGTCCTTGACATGTGCATATGGTTGGGTGGCCTTGACATGTACATATGGTTGGGTGTCCTTGACATTTGCATATGGTTGGGTGTCCTTGACATTCGCATATGGTTGGGTGTCCTTGACATGTGCATATGGTTGGGTGTCCTTGACATTTGCATATGGTTGGGTGTCCTTGACATTTGCATATGGTTGGCTGTCCTGGACATTTGCATATAGTTGGGTGTCCTTGACATTTGCATATGGTTGGGTATTCTTGACATGTGCATATGGTTGGGTGTCCTTGACATGTGCATATGGTTGGGTGTCCTGGACATTTGCATATAGTTGGGTGTCCTTGACATTTGCATAAGGTTGGTTGTCCTGGACATTTCCATACGGTTGGGTTTCCTTGACATTTGCATATCGGGTGCTGTCCTGGACATTTGAATACAGTTGGGTGTCCTTGACATTTACATATGGTTGGGTGTCCTTGACATGTGCATATGGTTGGGTGTCCTGGACATTCGCATATGGTTGGGTGTCCTTGACATGTGCATATGGTTGGGTGTCCTGGACATTTGTATATGGTTGGGTGTCCTTGGCATGTGCATATGGTTGGCTGCCCTGGACATTTGCATATAGTTGGGTGTCCTTGACATTTGCATATGGTTGGGTGCCCTTACATATGATTTTGGTTGGGTTCCCTTGACATACGTATATGGTTAGGGGAGAGTGGGAGTAACCTTTAGGCAAAAATGTTTTCCAGGCCTCCAATCGCAAATATTAAGAGCCCTTAATAATATTTGATAATAAGACATTTATTAAGTTCTTTTGGCCTGGGACCCCATACAAACGTTCAGATTGTCCTGTCTTATTGCGGATTTAACTGTTAACAATGTTTTTCAAAACTAGTAATCAAAAAGGTTCAGAAAATGTGTACTTTAAAGTGACAACAGATTACCTTATATATTTTATTCGTGGTTTATCTCCAACCCCCCCCCCGTATTATTATAGGCGTTTTTGTCACGGACCATTTTCCTAAGGTCCTTAAACGTAATTTTGACCAGGGATCCTCGAAAATTTAGTTTTCACTAGGGCTGCGTACCCCAGCTACTTATACGTAACTTTGCTTAAGGAATCCAATGTTCCCAGAAAAAATAATTTCGCATACGGCCCTCAACCGTTCGTTTACCCTAAATTTACATTTGCCCAGGGCCTCCAAAAAAGAAAGAACGGCACTTACTATATAAGCCATATATGTAAACCTTTTTTTAAAAAAAAAAAAAAAAGCGAGATAACTCTTTGATACAAAGTTTAATCCGTGATTGCTTCCCTTACTCAATATATCTTGGCACGTCATTTATGTTACCCGACAAATGTAGCCACATCCGTTTTTATCCTTCACCGTGACTGGCGAAATAAAACGTCCTAAAAGGGCCCCTTCTCATCAGCAGTGGGGGGTCCAACTTGGGGCCGCCTAGTTGGCCGCCTATCAACAAGAACGAGTGTAGCTGACGTAGGCAGCGTTGGAAATGTAGATTGCCATTGTACTTTCAAGCAGAGACAATAATACCTGTACTAGTAGGCCTACTATCTGTCTTTGTTTTGTTTGTATGCAACTGATAAATCGAAGGGGTTTTCATTAAGCCATTCCGAGTGACAACCTCTCTCTTGTTGCGGTACAAAGCTAAAAAAAAATGCCATTTTTTTTTCATAATGGAATGTACTTTACCTTTCTCATCCGATACACGGGTCACGTGGTTTTGGTCACGTGGTTTGGTGACGATTCACGGAGCAAAACTCTTTGATTGTTTTAAACGTAAATTATTATATGTCCCTCTGTACCCCTGCATAACCCTTTCCCCCATGACTCCTTGGGGGTGGGGGTGGGGGGGGGTACGCATAGCGCCGCTTGAGAACCACCGCGGATTTAAGCCAGTAGCAGCAATTAAGTGAGTGGCTAGGGCGGGGGGGGGGCGGGTGGCTGATTGGGCGACTAGGTCAGGCCCCCCGCGAGGGGGGCGATTGCTTAACTGTAACATAACCAAACGTATGTTCAAGGCACCACTTCCCCTAAGCCCCCCCTCACCCCCAGCGTAATGGTAAGACCTTTAATGGTATAAATACATACTTTCATTAATACAAGCAGACATGTTTTAGCAGAGCCGTTCTTACGGATAGGGCTCCCTCCTCCACCCTCCCAGCCCTCACACCCAAAGGGGCACCTTACAGTACAAATTTCAAACACATTTTTAAAGACACCCTCCCCCCCAACACACACACACACTCAGGTGTTTTTGATTAGGACATTAAATATCTTTGAAGATCTTTGTTGAGGTACAATGCATAGAAACATACATTTTCTAGTACATCGCTAATCATGGGAAAAAAACAAAACAAAACAAAACAAACAAGCAACAACAACAACAAAACAAAGGGGAATTAACTCCCAACGCACCGTTTTGAATGGTCACTGGCCTACACAAACAGCCGATGTAAAAAAAAGTCGATGATCTGTAAATTGAACTCCCCATTCAGCCGTTGATGCTCGAGTAAACAACTTATAATCTCCCGCCTTCGTTCTCTCTCTCTCTCCACCCCCCAACCCCCCCCCCGTCCTACCAAGTCCACGCAACTTTTATAAAAAAACACCACTGCTACAGTTTCAGAATCCTTTAAGTGCGGCAGAACCTGTTTGATCAACGGCGGGGTGGCTTTGTTGCCACAACATTGCCGGAACTGTTGTTGTGTATGTTGTACATGTAGTAGTAGTAGTAGTAGTATAGCGTTGTAATGGTTGCTGTTAGCTTGGGGAGGTAGGGGTGAGGAAGGATTGGGGGGAGGAGGAGGGGGAGCACCACTCTTAGCGAGGAAGCCGTTTACCGCTATTTTAACAGGGGATATAAATTAGTGTTGCGTTTAGCAGGAGTTAACTCTCCTAAAAAAAAAACAATATTTTTTGTAAAAAAAAAAAGGGGGTGGAGCCGGGGTCGTCACATGATCAGTCAAGCAATGACCTATACATTATTTTCAATCGATTAAATATAATTGATTGAACTACTTCATTTGTTGACAAAAAGATATAAATATGACTTATGGAGTTAAGCAATGTAGATTAAGTACTGGGCTGGTTTCCATTATGTCAGTTTTTTTTAAAGAAAAGAATACTAATAATAGGGACTTTAAGTTTTTTTTGGACCGGATTGGGTTAAAATCTATTGTCGTTGTACTGACAAAAGGATCATTGTCCCGAGATAGTTATAAGCGGTTTTAACTCACATAGCTCAGATCTACATAAAATACTAACATTGTCCATTGTAGCTATATTTGTTGCGACAATTGGATTGGGTTTTGTAAAAGTACACTGACAATTTACCGAACACACTGCGTTTATATACACGAATTTTTTCTTGCCTTGGCAAAGCCGTTATGTAAGAGCAAACCTTTATGTAAAAGCAGAACCAATGTGTAAGAGCAAAAGCCTTTATGTAAAAGCAGAACCAATGTGTAAGAGCAAAGCCTTTATGTAAAAGCAGAACCGATGTGTAAGTGCTGAGCTATTAAGAAAGAAAAGAACCAATATGTAAGAGCTGAGTCATTAAGAAAGAGAGGAACCAATGTGTAAGAGCTGAGTCATTAAGAAAGAGAGGAACCAATATGTAACAGCTGAGTCATTAAGAAAGAGAGGAACCAATGTGTAAGAGCTGAGTCATTAAGAAAGAGAGGAACCAATATGTAAGAGCTGAGTCATTAAGAAAGAGAGGAACCAATTTGTAACAGCTGAGTCATTAAGAAAGAGAGGAACCAATATGTAAGAGCTGAGTCATTAAGAAAGAGAGGAACCAATTTGTAACAGCTGAGTCATTAAGAAAGAGAGGAACCAATGTGTAAGAACTGAGTCATTAAGAAATAGAGGAACCAATTTGTAACAGCTGAGTCATTAAGAAAGAGAGGAACCAATGTGTAAGAACTGAGTCATTAAGAAAGAGAGGAACCAATGTGTAACAGCTGAATCATTAAGAAAGAGAGGAACCAATGTGTAAGAACTGAGTCATTAAGAAAGAGAGGAACCAATGTGTAACAGCTGAGTCATTAAGAAAGAGAGGAACCAATTTATTATATACGCAGCCGGGAACACAATTTTTTTTTTGGAAGTTGAGTAACCGATAAACTCCGACCTTTGGCCTTCTTTAAGAGCAGGTCATGGGAGGTCGCCCCTCCCCCAGAGGCCGAGGCCGATACATCGTTATGTAAAATTGCTGAATCATTATTTTATTTAAGAAATGCCCCCTCCCCCCCCCGGGACATCACACACATATCTGCAATCTGTCATCTTAATATCCCAAATAAAAAAAAGACATCACAGTAATTGTGGTGCAATATCATCCCGTGATCACATTATCAGGATATGTGGCACAATATCATCTCGTGATCACATTATCAGGATATGTGGTACTAAAATATCTCGTGATCACATTCGCAGGATATGTGGCACAATATCATCTCGTGATCACATTATGGATATATGGCACAATATCATCTCGTGATCACATTATCAGGATATGTGGCACAATATCATCTCGTGATCACATTATCAGGATATGTGGCATAATATCATCTCGTGATCACTTTCTCAGGATATGTGACATAGTTTCATCACGTGATCACATTTTCAGGATATGGTGCATAGTATCATCACGTGATCACACCATCAGGATACATGGCATAGTATCATCACGTGATCACATTATCAGGATATGGTGCATAGTATCTTCACGTGATCAGACCATCAGGATATGGTGCATAGTATCATCACGTGATAACACTATCATGTATATCGTTATAGCTTCTTCGTTTAACATTCGCATTTATGTTACCAAGGTCCTTTGTTTCATGGTTTCAGCTTAACCTTTCTAGATGACGTCATTTTAATGAAATCTTTTTTTTTTCTCTCTCAGCTGGTTTGAGATTTTGCTCTCCTGCCGTCTCATTGATCCAGCCCCCCCCTTCCATATCAGTTATTGCCTAACACCGTATTACCCTATCAAATATTTGGGTAGAGCAATAATAGAAATCACAATATTGAGCTAACCTGTTGGGGTCGTTATCAGTCACCATAGAGGCTAAAAAAAAATCTATAACGGGCTTAGCATTCAATCGAAACGGAGGATTAAAGGACGTATTTCTTCCGTATTAGGCGAACCAGGTCCACATTGGGATTGGGGGGGGGGGCGCTTTGTTCAGTCATATTTGTGGACGGCTGGTTTCCCTTAACCGAAGGTGGGAGGGGTGGGTGTTGAATTTTTTAGCACTTTGAACCGTTGAACTTTTGTTCTGATGCTATTTCTTGTCCCGTTTATTAACAGAGCCCTAGGAGAAGAAACATTTGTAGCATGGGATTGGTGCTTGTACATGCATGATTGAGTAGGCAGTATGTTTATTTCATTATTTATTTTGAAAGAGGGGATATCTTTTGATTAAAAATGTGAATGCTACAGGCCTGTATCATTATGAGGGTATTGCAGGCATATATCAATATGGAAATACTGCAGGCCTATATCATTATGAGCGTATAGCAGACATATATCAATATGAGAATATTGCAGGCATATATCATTATGAGCGTAGTGCAGGCATATATCACTACGAGGATATTGCAGACATATAACATTTTGAGCGTATTGCAGACATATAATATTATGAGCCTATTGCAGGCATATATCATTATGCCCATTTTGCAGGCTTATAACAATATGAGCATATTGCAGGCATACAACATTAAGTACAATATTGATATAATTGATTCAGCATTAGTCTAGTCACATTTATAAGCTGAGAACATTTGTCCTCGATCCTCGAGATGTCAAAATACATTGACACAACCCCGCAACCAGCCGTATTCCTACAGCTTCTGTATTCTATATTTCTTCATTAATATATCAATATAAATCAGAATGGAACGTTCAATGCGGCCGTCCGGGGGTCGGGGGCGGCGGGGGGGGGGGTGGTGAAAATGTTGTGCATACTGCCACAGGATCTGTATGCACACTTCATCTTTGCATCGTATGTATATTAGCCATTAGCCGAATGATTTCATCTTTATAAATAGTCGAAGGTGAATCAAAAATTGGGCGAATGAAATTAGTGAACGAACGTGAACCAAAATTAGAAGAAAGGGGAAATAAGTCTGTGGGAGGGAAAAAAAAATCACGCTACGATGGGACACAACAACTCCGATGGAATTACTGCCGATAACAAATATAACAAATTAATACATGTCGGTGGGCTATCTTTATGCTGTGTACGTCACTAGTGTAGCATGGCGTCATTTGAGGCTGTTAATTGTATCTCATGGCACGGCCGCAGAGATTGCACTTACTTACATAACCTCCTACTTGCACACACGCACACACATACATACCTGCCTACTTACATATCTATCTTCTTACATACCTACCTATCTACTTACTTACACACATACACACCTGCCTACTTACATACACACAAACGAACCTGCCTACTTATATACCTACCAACATACTACCTACCTACTTACATATCTATCTATCTATCTATCTATCTATCTATCTATCTATCTATCTATCTATCTATCTATCTATCTATCTATCTATCTATCTATCTATCTATCTATCTATCTATCTATCTATCTATCTATCTATCTATCTATCTATCTATCTATCTATCTATCTATCTATCTATCTATCTATCTATCTATCTATCTATCTATCTATCTATCTATCTATCTATCTATCTATCTATCTATCTATCTATCTATCTATCTATCTATCTATCTATCTATCTATCTATCTATCTATCTATCTATCTATCTATCTATCTATCTATCTATCTATCTATCTATCTATCTATCTATCTATCTATCTATCTATCTATCTATCTATCTATCTATCTATCTATCTATCTATCTATCTATCTCCTTACTTACCTGCCTACCTACATACCTACTTTTCAACTTAATACGTACATACCTACTTACCTACTTACATACCCACCTCTCTTCTTACATACCTAACTACCTACCTATTTACACAAACACATTCCTATCTACTGACATACACCCCTACCTACATTTACACATACTTACATACACACATACATACCTACCTACTTTGCATATTCAACTACCTAGATAATTACATCCACACATAGCTACCGTTTGATAATTTCACCACGGCCCCTCTCTGGAAAAAAAAAAGGCGGGGGGGGGGGCGTTTACTATTTCTCGTCCATAGAAAGTTACACAATCAAGAGATAAATAAAAATTAAATAATTTAACATTTCTTGGGCGGCCCTGTAACATACGTTCCACGGAACGGGGGAGGGGGGGGTTGAAGACCACTGTGCTAGAGCACTCTTAAGCAAACTACACTGCCCGCGGGCCAAATTCGGCCCGCCAAAGCCGCTTAATTCGGAACACGGACAGAAACTCGTTTGAGAGTGAAGCACAGCACATGCCTTTTATTTACATTAGTTCATCACTCAACACTCTGCTTTTGGTTCGACCCGCCATTGAAATTTACAAACACAATGTGGCCCGCGACTCAACAAATTTTGCCACCCTTTTGCTAGACGGTAACTACTGTGTGTGTGTGTGTGAATTCCCTGTAAGGATGAGATGAAATCTCTTAGATCCTTTAAACCACTAATGGGACGGTTTTTATGGTGTCCTTCTTTTAATCCCCCACCACAGCCGATAGTGCAATGGCCAAGGAGGCACCACGGGAGATATAGTGGGGACTTTAGCCATGATCTGAAATATCCATTGGTCCATTCAGGGGACCCTCAGGTCGGCAATCGAGTGCTTTGCCACACGACCATCCGTCCACACAAAAAAAAACTAATTTAAAATAGTAACTACGGTAGCTCCTATTTGAATTAGTTTTTTTTGACTTCCTTGAGCCCTATGAATCCACCAAACTATAAACTTATTGGCTTACCAGCATACCCGACTTTTTGTCTGATTTTGTCCGTGAGTGGGTTTGTCTGTGTATATGTCTGTATGTTTAAAAGCCACTGTTTTGAAACCATTGAGATAAAACGAGGCGTACAAAACTAGTCATAAAAAGACAGATCTTGTCAGTTAACATGAATAAAACGAAACAAAAAAAATTCTGATCAATAAAACGATTCACTTCTATAAATTTAAAATGATAAAAAAAATTAGTGTTATCTTATTCACATATTTTCTTTCTTTCAAATCTCATTTAATTGATTGATTTCAAACGATTTTTTTTTCTCTCTCCTTGCTGTGTCCAACAGGGTGTCAAGTTATGCAGGGATCTGGAACACACACACACAGACTCATGTATACACGACCAACACCTGTCATGGGTTTTGAAAGAATGCCTGCCTGATAAGTTCGATTAAATCACGTACATTCCATAATAGCACCTGATTTACCTTGCAATTCTCGGGCCAAGCATTCAGCACGCACGCCGGTTACGCATGCGCGATAAGCCCCACACCGGCACCCTGGAGAGACCAGATCCGCGGCGTGACCCATTTCAATGGGCGGGGGAGCGTGTCGCGGGCGGGGAACAGCAATCGAGGGAACACGGACAGTTCAGCGAAGAACGAGACCAGAAGCGGCCGCTTCCCAGACCGAAGACTTCCATCGGGTTGGTGAGCTGCGATATTCTCTACTATTCGGACAGATACAGGAGAAGGAGCTCGATCGCAAAGAGTGGACACAGCTCCACTACAGCGACGCCAGTCTCGCTCAACGCCCAGCCAGCGACTAACGAACAGGCGAGCGGACACAGGCAACATCATCACCATCAGCAGGAAAGCACTCAAGCTGCTGAGGCCGACGGTCATTGCATCGTCGTCGATCGAGCAGACACATTTTTAATCGACGAGGCCGCTAAGCGGAGCATCGACGCCTCATCTTCGCGACCTCGAACTTCGCAGAGGAGGCTCTCGGATTACAAGGTGAGCCACACCGATGGCGATCGCAGGATTCCGGACGGAGATGTCGGGATCCTCAACGCCCGCGTCCAACAACATCATATAACAGAAGATGTCTCAGCGGATGTGGTCAGGAGGGGCTCGTACAGCCGTGAGCGCCGGACGTCCTCCAGCGGGTCAGCCGTGAGCGACCCATTCAGGAGGCGGTCGTACAACAGCGTCGCTTTCACCGCGCCCCATGACCGTGAGGCCAAAGTCGTCATTTCCGTTCCGCGGCCGCCCCCTTGCAGATCCAACAAGTTTAGGACGTTGAAGAGTCGGAGAATGAGTGCTCCTGAGCTGCCGCCCATCGTGGATAACAAAGGGAGGCCCCATGGGGTCCACCCGAGGGTGGACAAGAGAAACTCTCTGACCAGTGGTACAGGTGAGTCTATCTATCTATCTATCTATCTATCTATCTATCTATCTATCTATCTATCTATCTATCTATCTATCTATCTATCTATCTATCTATCTATCTATCTATCTATCTATCTATCTATCTATCTATCTATCTATCTATCTATCTATCTATCTATCTATCTATCTATCTATGTCTGTATGTCCATATGTTTATCTGTCTCTCCGTATATCTGTCTGCCTGTCACTCTGTCTGACTGTTTGTCTATCCATTTGTTCTATACAAACTAAATATTAAGGAGAAACCATCTAATTTGTTCTAAAGGGGCTAACTGTTTTTTTCCGTAATCCACAAAAAAATAATAAAAAAAGTTACCAACTTTAACCTAAGTAAATATCAACGGGAACCCAACCCGTAAATCTAATAAGCAATTACAGATAAAGATAAAAAAAAAACTGCGGACATAACTACACGCATTCAGCTTAACGTTGACATCGGTAACATGAGAATACATACAACTAATGCTTCTATTTTAGTTAGTCATGTTCACATACATACGGGGAGTGTGTTTATTATCGTTTTCAATAGACGGAACTATTGATTAGCAATGTTATAGTTTATGTCTGTGTTTAACAGTACGCAGTCTTCCCTCTACCCACAACATTTCCCCTCCCCTCCAGCTAGATTGACTTAACCCAATGTTTTTTTTTTTTTAAATAGTTACCGTCTGTTTTGCTTATTGTCGGCCATTTCATTCTTTCGCGTGCATATGTACACATTTTTATTTTTTACGTGGCATCACGGAGAGGGTGGCGGGGAGCTTTTGTCGCGGGGAGCACTTAAATATTGCAGCCACCCAGGGGCGTCTCATTATATTTAAGTATAAACTGGTGCAGCATTTATCGAACCCGCCCCATGAGCCAACTTTACTAGTTACGCATTAATAGGTAAATTCAGGGGTGGGTACAGTTTTTTTTAATCGCGGGCCACAGTGAGTTCTTAAATTTATTAGAAGGGCCACAGCAGTTGGAGTAATATAAATTAAATTGGAACGTCATAACAAAAAAAAAATAAATAAAAGATCATAAAACAGCTAAAATGTTCATCCACAAACCTACAGACAAAATAGATAAATATGTAATACAATGTTGAAGTGATCTGACAAGTTTGTAAAATATAGTTGTTTATTTTTTACTTTTTTTTTTTTAAATTTACAAAATTTTAGATATGAGTAAATTAAGAGCCTTTTCTAGTGTATAGGTAAATTTACAAAAATTTAGATATGAGTAAATTAAGAGCCTTTTCTAGTGTATAGGTAAATTTACAAAATTTTAGATATGAGTAAATTAAGAGCCTTTCTAGTGTATAGGTAAATTTACAAAATTTTAGATATGAGTAAATTAAGAGCCTTTCTAGTGTATAGGTAAATTTACAAAATTTTAGATATGAGTAAATTAAGAGCCTTTCTAGTGTATAGGTAAATTTACAAAATTTTAGATATGAGTAAATTAAGAGCCTTTCTAGTGTATAGGTAAATTTACAAAATTTTAGATATGAGTAAATTAAGAGCCTTTCTAGTGTATAGGTAAATTTACAAAATTTTAGATATGAGTAAATTAAGAGCCTTTCTAGTGTATAGGTAAATTTACAAAATTTTAGATATGAGTAAATTAAGAGCATTTCTAGTGTATAGGTAAATTTGTCCAGCTCCCCCCCCCCGCTCGTGCCTAAAGTGGAATTGTGGGGGCTTTTTTTTCGAAAAAATAAAAATATAATTCCCCGAAATTATATTTGTATTTAGTTTTACTTTTATCTTTATTGACCTTTTGAATTAAATCAAGGGGAGGGTACTCATACAGACCAAATAAATAGGCTTCGGAATAATATAAGATGATACTGCTAAAGCAGTTATTTCCCCTTTTCTCGGTGTCTCTAAAGACCCAGGGGCTCCTATCTATCTATCTATCTATCTATCTATCTATCTATCTATCTATCTATCTATCTATCTATCTATCTATCTATCTATCTATCTATCTATCTATCTATCTATCTATCTATCTATCTATCCACCCATCCATCCGTCCGTCTGTCCATCTTTCTGTCTTTTTATCTATCTGTCATCTGCCTGTCTGTCGGACCGTCTTTTTATCTGTTTGCCAATCTGTCTTTATGTCTGTAGATTCATGTTAAAAATACTCATATATTATTTTCTTGTTTTTTTTTTTCATCGAAGGAAATCGATCTTCTATAGTCCAGCAAACGCCGAGCGTAAAAAACAAGACATTTACATCTCGGTTGCCAATCACAGAGCCCGTGGTCAATCAGGAGGCTACCAAAACCTTTTCGGGCGCTGAAAAAGTTGGTAAAAAGAAAAAAGGCATTTTGCCTCGAAATTTCAGCGAGCCCACCCTCAGCGGACTCTTGGGCAACGCCTCTACACAGAGCCATGAGTCCAGCTCAACCAACAGGTCGCTCAGCACGTACAACGCGGACGCTCTGTCCGGAAGCGGCTCGAAGCAGATGAAGTTCTTCTCCAACGCGAACAGAGCACTGTCCTGGTGCGCCATAGACAATGTCGGATCGCAGAATAAGCTGGAGACGCTGTTCGAAGGCAAGGTCCAGCACCACGGCGCTGAAGGGGATACGGCCCCGGCCCCTAAGAGCCCCCCGCCAGCGCAGTCGTACATGCCCTATGTGAAAAGCAAGGCGAGCAGTTCGTCTAGCGTGAACAACGTCATCTCCCTAGTCAGCAGCGCCAACAACGTCAGCTACGACGCCAACAACAACAACAACAATAGCAACATCAATGACGTCGCCGCCGGCCAAACGAGAAGCAGAAAAGACGCGAGTCGGCTTCAGTCGCTCGACCCATCGGAAACTCCCAGAGGCAGGTTCCACCGCTCCAGTTCCGAGAATAAACATATGGGGAAGTCCCTAAAACACGACATCAGTCAAAGACAGGAAAGGAAATCCACGCAGCCCATGTCACGCAACCAGTCGTTGGACAGAATCGATAAGCTGGTATCGTCGCAAAGAACTCACAATAAACCCGCGGCTGAGTCTAAGCCCGGGACTTACCGACTCCGCCGCGCCAGCTCCAACATCGTCTTGAGCAACAACGTAAACAACAACAGGGAGGACGACTACGACAATGATTACCCGGAGGACGACAGGGATCTGTTGAACAAGGTCAGGATCGAACAGTGGCTCAACATAGTTAACAATGTGGACCAGTACGATACTGACCCGAAAGACATCGATTTCGACTACATGGATGAAATTCCCCAGACCGATACCGCCATTCATGTAGTATACGAAGGGGATTAAAGTGTGGTGTAGCGAATAAAATAGGATTGATCTTAACAGTTTATATTCTTGTCAGGAATTCAAAGAGTTTATAAATGTTTCTGATGCAACTAAACAAACAAACATACAAACAAACAAATAGATACATAAATGATCGAAAGGATTAAGTCATGGGTGAAAGTTTCTCTTTGTCCTCCGTTGTGCCTACTTAATCATAGCACTATGGGCTATGGTGGAGATGAAAGAAGGGCACCGCCCCATGGTGGTCTTATATAATCTAAGAGATAAACATCTCATCCTTGCCGGGACTTCACAGTCACAGAAGCCAAGATGGTGTCCCCCCACCCCACCCCACCCCGCTCCCTTCCCAGGGTGATACTGGAGACAGCAACATCCTTTGAAACAACGTTTCTCTAACCGTAGTTTTCACACCCTGGTGGACGACACGGCAAGTGTCTAACAAACTGTCATTTATAATGATAAGTTAGGTACAAATTTAGTGGTTAATTTATGTGTGTGTGTGTAATTATTACATTGTATAGCCTGAATGATTGACGTGACCAGGGACACGTTTATCTCATTCGATTGAAAGAAATTGAACACATTTGTGGGGTGGATGGGTGGGGGCTCCGATCGACTGCAAACATTTTTTTTTTTTTAAAACTTTATTTTAGATCTTCTTTAACAGAAACATTGGGTCCATTTGTTTAAAATTACATAGACTCAAACATTTGTTTTGTGCCCTGTTTCCTCACTGTTCATTGTGTATATAAACACAATCATGTAGCTGACGGATCAGATTTCAACAGCCGAACTGTGTGTCTGTGTGTGTGTGTGTGTGTGTGTGTGTCTGTGTGTGTGTGATTTGTATTCAGCTGACACTGTTCGAGACATATTGTGAGATTGTAAGAAGCTACACTCTAACGGAGCTTTGATTTGGGGGGGGGGGGAGGGGGCGGTGGCATGAGTTGATTCATTTGACTGCCATTTTTCACCCCCCCCCCAGTACTTCACCCGATTGAACTTAGTCTCGACCAACACCAGACTCCCCCCATTCCCACCACGCCTCCCCCCCCCCCAACTTCAAAGCCCCTTAGCTAATCTGAACTATTTTTTTTAATAGATCGTGCCTTTACAGGAAGTACATTTTAAAATATATATATATAATTTAATGTAATATAAAGAAATACATCAGTTTTAAAATTTTGCGATTCGCCGCCACCCACTAAGACAGATTTTTTGGTTTTCACGACCCACCAGTAAAGTAAGAAATATTTTCGATTAAGTGATTATCAAAATTTACGGCGGCCCACTTGAAATCAGCTTGCGGACCACCAGTTGGACCGAACAGAAATACACAGATACATTATCAGTCCAACATAGCCGAGAAGTTACATACGAAACCTCTGCAGTACATGTTTAGTGAATTTATCCGATAAATTAAATTATTATACATGTTGTCAACACAAACATTACAATGACGGGTTAAACCAGATTAAAAAAAATATCTGAGCCGAATTTACGAAATGGCCCATTGAGTATGTGAGTATATTGGGGCCCACAAGGAAACCTTCTGAAAAGAATAAGCACACATACACCCCTCACCCAGACCCCGAATAGTGCCTTTAAAGGCTCATGCATTAAGACGATCCTGTGGGACATTTATGAACAAATCTAATTCAGGAATGATTTTTACCTTTTCGATCATAAAAATGAATACAGTTTTTTTCATCAATTTATTGGCTTTGTTTCAATTCCTTTGGATCTTTACTGACTTTATTTCAATTTCTTTTCGATCTTTACTGACTTTGTTTCAATTCCTTTCGATCTTTACTGACTTTGTTTAAATTCCTTTCGATCTTTACTGACTTTGTTTCAATTCCTTTCGATCTTTACTGACTTTGTTTCAATTCCTTTCGATCAATCCCATCAACCTAATTAATTGTAAATTAAAAAAACAAACCAAACAGCAGCAACGGTTTAAATGATTTGGAGGGTGTGTATGTGTGTATGTATGTGTGTGTGAGTGTGTGTGTGTCACATAGTACCTCAGATTTCCGGGCTACGCCGTGTATTAAGCGGCTAAGAATACATACAACATCAACAAATATCAGCAATATACTGTCTATCCCAATTCTCGTATCATTTCGTATTCGTAAGTGGAGACGTTCTTTTTGATGGGCTAAACAGGCGGCCGCTAAGGAACTCACTGCCAAAGCCGACCCCCCCCCCCCCAATCCAGCTCCCCTCCTCCCGGTTCCACTATATACGATCAAACCTGATGCTATAGGGACCCCCCCCCCCCCTAGAGGTACTTTTTGCTCTAATAAAGCCCTTCCCCCCCCCTCCTCATCAAGCAATCTAAGGACGATTCTATTCGTATGGACAAAAGGGAGACTACTTGATTCCTCTTTTCTCTGCCAATTTAAAGGCGAAGACGTTGTCTGCTCCCCCCCCCCCTTTTTTTTTTAAACTCGCTGTACGACACATAAAAAGACTGACACTAGTCCGACAAGTACGTTAACAAGTCATAAAACTAAGAGGTATGGTTTGACAACAAACTAAGGATTGGTCGACGTTCTAGTAAACACACTGGCATGTGTAACAACAATCGACCCGTGGATCAAAAGAAGAAGAAAAAAACACACAACAACTGCAGTCAGCCATGTGTAGACTGCGGCCAGCGGGCCTGATCCTGACCGCCCGGCTGTTTAATCCGTCCAGACCTATCCTATCAGGATGCAGCACAATTCTAGCACTTTATGATATGGACTGAAGCAGCCCCGTAGCGAGAAAATTCTACAGCAGGGGCCAGGCATTACATTTTACTAAGTAGAGCAAATAAGCAGTGGGGGGGGGGGGGCAGACAAAACGCAGGGGGGTGCCCGGCCCCCCCTGTCCCCACCCCGCATGCTACGGGCCTGGACTGAAGACGTTTCCATTTAATTTTTGTTAGCCCATGTCAACACTCTGTCCATCGGGTCTTAGTCCAGCCCGCCACTGACTCCAAAGACATTGATACATTTTGAAATCTATGTAATTAGTAGTGTAATTTTTTTTACGAGAGAACAATGCTGCATGTATTATATAAGTTGACTTGTATTTGTGGTCGTGTTGTTCTTTGTACATAAAAATGTAGAACCAAAGAATTGATTAACTATGATGGCCTCGCTAGGCACCTGTCCGGGGTCCCGTGAATCATGCCATCCTTACGCAAGGGGCCCATTATGCAATTAAGTCAGCTCTGTCCCTTAATAAGGCCCTGGGTTACGAGCCACCGATTTTTTTTTTTTGCTGAGCTTTAGTGTCACCTGGAAGTAGGTCAGACCACCTACAACCCCCCCTCCCCCTTCGTTGAATCCACTGTGTACCATACAATATTAAAATGGGTAACTATATTGATAATGAATTGATTTTTTTTTTTTTACTCTTTGACTGGTGAACCGCGAGGGTAAAGATAACAGTTTGATTAGCCCATGTTTAATGTCTCATAATAATACAAGATTTTTGTGTGCTGATGGAATTTCCTCTGTCAAAAACAACAAACAACAACTTAAATGCTGTTTAACAAGTTCTGTTTGATTACAAACAACAACTTAAATGCTGTTTAACAAATTCTGTTTGATTACAAACAACAACATAAATGCTGTTTGACAAATTCTGTTTGATTGCAAACAACAACATAAATGCTGTTTGATTATACAGCAATGAATAGAATCACTCTAATTTTAAAACTGTTTAGGAAATCAAGCCGATGGATGGGGGTGCAGTTAGACGATATTTGCTTTTTTTTTTCCACATTATGATTGAATAAATCAGTAGCGACGGCCTTTGGGGGAGGGGGGGGAGGAGATCCTCCCATGTTCGAAACCTTGACTCTTCCAGGCACCACACTTGAAGAATGCCTCGCACCTTAATGAGAAAATTTTAATATCCCCCTTGTTTTTTTAGTAAAGAAAATTTACTACTCGCCCAAGCGCCCTCTCCCTTCCCCATCTCCATCAGTGCCTGTGGTTAGATTCGTGGGAAAAACCATAACGGGCGCTGGAGCGAAGGGCGCTTGAATTTCTTTGATAATTATCATTTTGTAATTTGCATAAAAATAAATTAATTAAAAAACCGAAACGTCTTTGTGTGTGTAACAATTGGGTTTGAGAGTTTCAGAAATGAACTCTTTAGATGCGAAGTTTGAGAGTTGTCTAGATTTCAATTTTTTTTGGTGTGTGTGTGGGTCGTCTGCCTTGATTTATGCCAGCTTTGAAAAATAAAAATAAAAAATAAAATAAGACGTCATCACAAAAGAGTTTACAGTGTACAGTGGTACGATAGAGGAGTTTAAAAAAAAAAACAACAACAACATAGTATTGTTTGATTTATTGTATTTGACCATGTCACATAAATGTAAGAAAAAATAAACGAAAACGTTTTTTTTTTGCTGTTGTTCATATGTGCTTTATCATTGAAGTCATTTTTTTTATTTGATCTTTCATTATTATTTTTTATTTAATCTTTCATAATCTATTTCACGACTAGACATTACGTCATATTGAATGTATGATAAGACATATACACGTGTATTGTATAAATATTTACTGAAGTCGTACATTATGTATAAATCGCTCTTGTGTGTCACTTGACATGTTTTATGGCAATAATATTGATTAAAATTCTAAACAAAAATGTGTTCACTTTTTTACTGTTCATTTAACTTTTATTACTTCAAAATTCCAAATCCATTCATCCACCCACCCCACCCATTCCAACCATCCATCGATTCTATCAATTCCATCCCATCCACCAAAATCACCCTTTATATCTATCTATACCAACCCATCTCATCCACCAAATCCATTCATTCATCCATTCCATCCACCCATCTATCCATTCCAACCATCCAACCATTCCACCTGTCCGTCCGACTGTCTGTCTAATTCAAATAAAGCGCGATTTGTGACAAAGTAAGATCCTAGAACACCAATCCTTCATTTGATTTCAGATTGTAGATGTGCATGTAGTTGTGTATGTAGGTGTGTATGTAGGTTTGTGTGTAGGTGTGTATGTAGGTGTGTATGTAGGTATGTATGTAGGTGTGTAGGTGTGTATGTAGGTATGTATGTAGGTGTGTATGTAGGTGTGTATGTAAGTGTGTATGTAGGTGTGTATGTAGGTGTGTATATAGGGATGTATGTAGGTGTGTATGTAGGTGTGTATGTAGGTGTGTATATAGGTGTGTATGTGTCTTGTCACAATGGTGAACAAGAAACAGGCCTATATATTTTTTCACAGGTCATTGATTGTGTGATCGATATCATAATCAGAGACTGTGTGTATGTGTGTGTGTGTGTATGTGTGTGTGTATGTGTGTGTGTGTGTATGTGTGTGTGTATGTGTGTGTGTGTATGTGTGTGTATGTGTGTGTATGTGTGTGTGTGTGTATTTGTGAACGTGTAAATGTTAAGGTCTAAGTGGACCATGTCCGGGATTCAGGTTCGCCACAAGGGGAGGGGCGCAACCCAAATACTTGTCAGGAGCGGCGAGCCTTTGAGCGCCCCGTCGTATCCTACACGTGTCACTTTTGCTGCAAAAATCAAAGGGTAAAGAGTCAAAGGGGCCGAAATAGTCATAGTTAGTCACAGGCTCCACACGTTTGAACCGTCAGAATAATTGTAAACATTCCACTGCACATTCCCGTAATATTTCTAAATAAAATTTACGAAAACATGTAAACAAAAAATATTAATTTGTAACACAAAGAACAATTGAGATTATTTTCTTCAAAATAATATGTTTCATACTTAGAATTGTAATCTGAAGGAGTTTTCACGCAACAAAATGTATGAATTTCAATAACAATATTTATGGAGTATCAGTGCCGTAGCGAGTGGGGCAAGGGGGGCATCATGCCCCGGGCGCTACTCACAATGGGGCGCCAAATGGTATATTTGACATATAATATTATATGGTTTTCGAATGGGGGGGGGGAGGCTCTAAAAAGGTATTGTGCCCCGGGCGCGAGTTAAGCACGCTACGCCACCGTGGAGTGTAAACAAAGAAAATGCCTTCTGCAGCATTATAAAAGTATCACTCAATTGATTTGTACGATGAAATGATCTGGATGAAAAAATAGGCTAACACAATTAAACAAAACTATTGTAGTATTTATAAAAAATTAAATCGCTTGACAAATGTTTACATTTCAAATAGCCATACCCATACGCAATGTTTTATTTATAGTTTTCGAGTGTGTCAAAGGAAAGAGCACTCTTTTCTATTATGACTTGCTATATAGATTTGCACTGTTGTCCCCCTTTGATGTTTGTAATGCCTCTCTGCGTAGTTCATGTTTTCTAACTACAGGGGCGACGATCAGTATCAGAGTTGCCAGAATGGCAGCTGCTCCGAGGTAATGGAAAGACAGCGTGTACGACTGAGACATATCCTTCAGCGCACCTGTAAAAATATAACAAAAATTAAAATATAAAAAAAGGTAAAATAATAACCTTTAAAACAAAGCACTAAAATGTAAAAAAAACAACAACATATTTGTAAATATTATTCCGGTAATTATAATATTTGGCGCACTTATGCACCAGAGTTTGTATTCATATTTATTTTGACATGATAATCTCAGGACGAATTTTCCCCATTTATAAACATTACTTTAAACTAATTCGCTTCGTAATTTGTAAAATTCATCAAAGAAATACTCACGTGACCTAATTAGACATTCAGAGAAATGGCGAATTTTACATCAAAAAATAAAAATAAATAAATATGGTAAAAATTACTGAATTGATTTAAAAACCTAGAAATTTTTTTTTTAAATCAAGATTTAAAAATGAATAATTAAATAACAGATTAACTTTCCATAAATTGGGTTTGAGATGGCTTATTCTATGCACATGATACATATTACTACAGTGGTTCTAAGGCAGACGACCCACACACTAAAAATATATATTTGGTCTTCGCAACCCACTGGTAAAGAAAAAAAAACGATAAAATAAGTGAAAAAAAAACCCACTAATGGCGTATATTATTTAGTACGTAATTATTAACATTAGTTTGCAACCCACTTCAAACCAGCTAGCAACCTTCTAGTGGTTCTGTGAACCCCACGCTTTGAGATTCACTGCCTCCAGTTGAATAGCAGGTGAACTCACCACAAATTGGGTAGGAGATGGCTGGACCTAGGCTGGTGATACCATAATAGATGCCCATAGCCCTGGGGAAGTTCTCAGCACCGAGCAATTCAATGGTGATGAGTGACTGCATAACTAAGTAGGTCCCCATGAACAGGCCGTATAGTATGGACATCGTCAACATGGTGCTGTGGAAGGAAAGCACGCAATGAACGAACGATTGAAACTTCATCGAATCCTATCCTATTACTATATAATCTGGGAATGCATTGGGTTCGTCTGTCGGAAAAAAGTACGCTAAAAATTTACGTATAGATTATTGTGATAGTTTTTATGTATAAAGTGTAATAGTCATGTTATGTGTGAAGTGTAAAAGTACAGTGATAGTCATGTCCTGTATAAAGTGTAATAGACATGTTATGTATAAAGTGTGATAGTCATGTTATGTATAAAGTGTAATAGTCATGTTATGTGTGAAGTGTTATAGTACAGTAATAGTCATGCTGTGTATAAAGTGTAATAGTCATGTTATTTATAAAGTGTAATAGTCCTGCTTTGTATAACGTGTAAAAATTATGCTATGTATAAAGTCTAACAGTCATGTTATGTGTTAAGTGTTATAGTTCAGTAATAGTCATGTTGTGTATACAGTGTGATAGTCCTGCTTTGTATAATGTGTAAAAATTATGCTATGTATAAAGTGTAACAGTCGTGTTACGTAAGACGTGCAACCAGGGCCGTGTGTTGGGCTGGTAAAGTAGGCGGCTGCTGAAGGCTACCACTGTTCATGGACTCCCGCCCCCCCCCCACCCTCTCCACTTTTAGGACTTTTTCTTTTACAGCGACCCACTGAAAATGTTACCCGACTACAGGTCAAACTAGGGGAAGCTATTATTAATAATAATCTCAAAGTTAAGCTATGGTGTCTATCTCTATGCATGGTACATGCTTGTGTGTGAAGTCCCTGTAAGATGAAATCTCTTATAGATCCATTAAACCACTAAATGGGGCGGTTTCTATGGTGCCCTTCATTCATCCCCACCAGAGCCGATAGTGCAATGGCCATGGCGGCACCACGGGAGATATAGCGGGGACTTTAGCCATGACCTGAGATATCCACCCGGTCCTCACCGGAGATCGAACCAGGAGGCACCCTCAGGTCGACAGTCAAGTGCTTTACCACACAACCATCGTCCCCATAGTAACAGCTAGTAACTATATACATTTTAATCTTACCTGTACGAGTTGAAAAACGGAGTTAAATTGCTCACAATGCCGACAATCAACATGGGCAGTACACTCATTCTGGTAGGACGGATTTTCCAGAAGTTTACAATAGCCCCGGGTATCAGGTGTGCCGGGATGTCCAGTATGTTGAGGATGGACAACAGGAAAGCGCCTTCGTCCTTCGTCAGCCCCCGCTCTTTCGCCAGGGCAGGGATGAAGGTCTGCGGCACGGCGGATCCCATGGAGGCGAACAAGTAGAACCCGCACAGTAGCCAGAAGGTAAACGATCGTAACAGAGAGCCTTTGTTTAAACAAGAGGCACACGATCCCGACAAGGTCGATGAGCGCTCTTTTCTATTTTTAGAATCGCTAGCACCGGGCGAGGTCGTTGTAGATGTTACATAGTGTTCGGAAATTCCCGTTTGCTCGTAGGTGACAACCATTTCCGGGAGAATATTTAAATTCTCTTTCATACTCTCTTCTTCACAAGGCTCACATGACTTTATTGGGATATTCCCGCATTCTACGTAATTGATGTTGGGGTATTTTTCCGAGTTACCTCTTTCCATAGGTTCCATTTCTATTAAGGATCCCTTAAACTGATCTCTTCGTCTACGGCTGTGGTTTTGAATGGGCACCAGCAGGGCGCTAAAGATGAAGGCGTGCATCTGAACGCCAGCCATCATCAGGACGCCGCCTTCGAAGGCGTATTCATCCAGCAGACGTCTGAAAATCAAAGGGAAGGCCACGCCTCCCATGCTAGCCCCGCACGTGCTGATGCTTGTGGCCAGTGCTCGTCGCTTGTCAAAGTACTGGGTCAGGGCGACAAACGGGGTCCCAAACTGAAGCCCTATAGCTATACCTGAAAAAGGTTAACGTTCATATTACATTATGGAAATATTATTACAGTGTGTTAAAAATTTTGCCATTTGAGTCATACAGTTTTTAAGTTATTCTCATTCGACCTTAATTTACCGAAAATAACTCCTTGAGTTAGACAGAGGAGTTCTATTTTAGAAAACCAGGCGTTGCCAGCGACACCAACAACCAGAAATACGGAGCCAATAAGGCAACACGTTCTTGGCGACGTCCGCTTGAGCAGGAGCACCATCACAAGAGGAGCTTACGGTGGATAGAGAGAAAATGGCATATGAGGGCACATTTGTACATACACTCTGCTAGCAGTTAGTATAAACCAGTGATTCTCAAATTGTGTCTCGCTACCAGTTAAATTTAAGTTCATTACCAAAATTATTAATTTATTTTTTTAAATCGAGAAAACAGCTTAATTTTAACTTTTTCTTTACCGGTGGGTTGCAAAAAAAAAAAAATAGAACGTGTTCATAGTGGGTCACGAATCTCAAAAGCTTGAGAGCCACTGGTATAAATAATACAGCTTCGTTAATTTGTTTTCACTTGTTTTTCTTTTATTGTTTTCGTTAAAGTGCATATGTTCGAGATTGTGTTTGTTATATGGCCTTGTAAGCACATATTCATGTACACATGGGCTTCGCAAGGAATTTTTCCAGGGGGGGGGGGCAAAAATTTTCCAGGGGGGGGGGCAAATAACAACTTTATGACATTTTTTTTAAATGTGGGGGGGGGCAAATGCCCCCTTGCCCCCCCCCCCTTCATGAATACGCCCATGCATGTACACACACTAAACCCGTTCATATGGATATGGCCAACTAGGCGACTGGGCTGGACCCCCCCGCTGGTACAATTTTGTTTGGTCCGCAACCCAATATGTTGTTATAAAAAATGTAATTGCTTTATAAACCTCTGTGTTACTCAGGAGTTCTAAACGAAAAGGTATTATTGGCGAGATTAGCACTCTGGCATGCTTACGTTGATAACACTTAGGGCCGCATAAAGGGAGGGAGGTACATCTGGTTAGGGGCTACGTGATACAATTAACTTAAAGTGGGTGAGTCATATGGGCCCCAGTTTTCAAATATAAGGAGCCCCCAAGTTTTGCAAGAAGTGGCCTTAACATCTTTTTTTTTACCTAGGGCTACAAATGTACTTTTGATTAAGGCCCTTAATGTAATTTTGGTTAGGGACCCTGAAAACACAAGAACGGCTCTGCACACACTGAACAAGTCGACTCGGTTGAAAGACAAGTAAATACATTAGACTATCATTTATCCGATCTATCGTCGCAAAATAGATTGCCGAATAATTGAAAATCCGAAGTTATTTATAAATAATTACTTTAAGATTCCCCTATACCCCAACCCCATTAAAAATCCCTTTTGTTATATGTGAAAACTTCATTTTATTACTTTAAAAACAACAACTAAGACTGGATAATTCATAGCCAGCTGATTAATATAATACATTGTATTTGGTGTTATCATAGAAACATGTACTGGCTACACATATGTCAGAATAGAAATATTCATGCAATCAAGGCATGACATGAAATCGCCCTGAACTCGAGAAAATGCCTCTTTAAGATAAACAAACAAGTCAACAGCGCTCCCTCCCCCACTGCTTGAAGGCCCCATTCAAGCAATTCATTCCTCGGCGCTAAGAGGGCTCCCAACCCAGGCCTTTAGCGTGCGGAGGGGGCAGGAGGCCGGGCCCCCCTACGTTTTGTCTGCCCCCCCTGCTTATT
>JAGDYQ010000167.1:1571628-1597761 GCA_021962125.1 Bulinus truncatus
CCCCCTCAACAACCCTATCAGTATAAATAACTACCAATGTGCTCCATGGCAGACCCGCCCCCCCCCCCCCCTGCGTTTTGCCTGCCCCCCACCCCTCTGCTAATTTGCTCTACTTAGTAACATTTTTTCCTGCCCCCCCCCCCCCCGCTATTGGCCTGGCCCCTGCTGTAGAATGTCTACCCCCTGCTGTAGAATTTTTCACGTAACGGGGCTGCTCAATGGTTTAACCATGACCGCTGATGGTGGTCACCGAGAAGAAAGCTCTTCAAATATTGTTCCGATGCAGATCCTGCAAAGATGCAAGACATGACACCGCGTCCTTAATTGAACCTCAAAGGTCACAGCGCTACAACGTTCCCGTTTGCATTTTTATTTAACCATTTACCCTACAAACAGGAAAAAAAAACAACAAATAACTTCCTTTTTTTTAAATTTCAAAGACAAACAATACAAACCATCTTAACGTTTTTAATTCATTTTATTGCAACAAAATACTAAACGGTGCATCAATTGTTAAGTTTTTTTGTTTTTTTTAAAATTCGTCATTATCATGAGATTTGTAAATTACATACAACCACATGCTATTGATCCTGTTTACCTAACACGTTGCGATAGACGTCGTATCTTTTCGCCAATGGGCTGATGGCTATAAGCAGGGCGGCCGCTATATGTAGTGAACCGATGTAGTGGTAAGTGTATGTGGAGGTCTGTGACATATCTTTCAGTGCACCTGCAACACGTACACTTGTATATAGGCAATGTATTATCAGACATGTAACAATAACAATCGTAATGTAGAAAATGCATTAGACCTGTACAACTTGTAATGTAGGCAATATATTACACCTGTAAAAATAACGTTTGCAGTATATGCATTGTAATAGATCAGTATTAGGGTCTGCATCACAAATATTGTAACATAGGCAATGCATTAGATCTCTAATTTGTAATATAGGCAATGTATTCAGTGGCGTCACTAGGGGGTGCGGACAGCACCGGGTGACACCATTTTAAGGGGTGACACCAAAATGAATAGTTCTAAATTTCATGGCAGAAAAAAAAATCGGTATAGTCGGTTTTATAACCGATCAGAGTTAAAAACATGAGCAGTAGCACAGGGTGTCATCATATAGAGGGGTAGCACAGGGTGTCACCAACTTATAGCAGTAGCACAGGGTGTCACCAACTTATAGCACAGGGTGCCACCATGCAGAGCAGTAGCAGAGTATGCCACCATGCAGAGCAGTAGCACAGGGTGCCACCATATAGAGCAGTAGTACAGGGTGCCACCATACAGAGCATTAGCACAGAGTGCCACCATGCAGAACAGTAGCACAGGGTGCCACCGTGCAGAACAGTAGCACAGGGTGCCACCGTGCATAGCGTCTGAAGCTTAGGTAAATAAATACAGTTCAAATCTGCTCGGATCAATCTAGAGTTTATTTGCAAACTTGCTAAAAAAAAAAAGACGCATGCAGTCACGTGGTTTCATGAGATTGGATACTAGTTTACAAACTCATTTTAATGAAAGTAATATACATCTTTCTGAAATACACTCAGTAATACCATCACTTTTATCTCTAAAATATTTAAAATAAATTCTCTAAGGTCTAGTGCAGGAAAACTCGAACTATGTACCATTGCTCATGATGGTAGTCTTGATGGGGTGAGGGTGTGTGACACCCTGAACTTTCCACCCCGGGTGACACCAACCATAGTGACGCCACTGAATGTAGGCCTATTTTCTTTGTGACAATCAGGGCCGTATTAATGTATAACCCCCAACCCCCCCCAACCCCTCCATCAGTATAAGGACCACGACCTATTGACCCTTTTTTTTTTAAATTTGTCATTCCATTGAGTGATTGTCCAAGGGATCCCAAAGCGCTGACTAGCCAGAGAGCCCCCTAATGTTGTTAAAAAGACTCTGGTAACATTTACACTTGTAATGTAGGCATAGTGCCACGTATGTACCATATCCATTTGTAATGTCATACTTTAGACTGAGTGTATTAGAATTGTCTTAGGTCTGGATCTTAAATTTTTTTTGTCGAAAATGCTATTTAAACTATTCAATATTTGAATTCATATAAACATATTACAAGTAGGTCACTCACCGCAAAGAGGATATGAGATGGCCGGCCCCAGGCTTGTCAGGGCGAAATAAATGCCCAGTGCTGTGGAGAAATATTCGGGTCCCAGCAGCTCAACAATAATAAGTGGTTGGACGGCATAGTAGACTCCCATGAATAAACCATAGGTGATGGAAATAGACATCATGGAGCTGTAGAAATAAACCGTATGTGGTGGAAATAGACGTCATGGAGCTGTAGAAACAAACCGTATATGGTGGAAATAGACATCATCGAGTAGTGGAAATAAGCCGTAGATGATGGATGTAGACAGCATGGGGCATGTGGAAATAAGCCGTATATTATATGGACAGAAAGAAGCAGTGGAAATAAACCGTAGATTATATGGACAGAATGGAGCAGTAGCATGGAAATTAGATAGGATGCAAAAGACATAATAAATCTAGCTAGATCTCTATCCATGTAAATGCAACGTTTGTACCACAAATACAGTGTGATATTTATTATTTTATTTCTAGGACACTACGCGAATTTTCTGAAAATAAAATATGCAGATTAAAAAAAAATAGAACAGGGGTGGGGGGTGGGGGTAGATATCCCTACACAAAGGAGCATAAGTCGTTGCTTTAGAGCTATGGGAGCAATCCGTTCAATCGTTTTAAGACTGGCACTTTTCTCAAGGATCATTCATATTTAACCCAACTTACCTGTAGGTATGCAGCAACGCTGTCAAATGACCTATAGTGCCAATCGCAAGTAAAGGTAAAATGGTTATTTTCCCAGGACGGATCAGCCTGAAGTTGATGATAACTCCGGGAATCAGGTGGGCGGGTATGTCCAGTATATTCATAATGGAAACAAGAAACGCCCCTTCGTCTTTCGTCAACCTCTTCTCTTCGGCCAGCACCGGTAGGAAGGTCTGGCCGAGAACGGAACCGGTGGACGCGCAGAAATAGAAGGCGCCTAGCAACCAGAACGTCACTGACCTTAACAAGTTATTGTTTCCACAGAAACAAGTTCTAGGGTGTAATTTCCTATTTTTAGAATGGACTTTCTTAGTAGACCCACTTGTAACAAGCTTTCCGCCAGCTTCATGCTCTTTAGACTTTGTGGTGTCGTTTTCAAACGCTGGCTCTGTTAGCTCCGTGAATTCCGCTTCCGTTGAATCGTTATATTTTTTCTTGATGTAGATGGCTGATGATTGATCGTTGTATTCATGCGCCATGAATCCGTTCGCCTCCAACGGTTCCATCGTTAAGGAGTCCGTCCTCGTCCTGATACGCGCCCTACTGTATTGCTCAAAGGGGACGAGCAGAATGCTGAAGATGAAGGTGTTCATCTGGACGCCGGCCATCATCAGGACCCCGCCCTGAAGCCCGTACTCGTCTATCAGGTGCCTGAAGAGCAGGGGGAATACCACGCCCCCGAGGCTAGCGCCGCACGTGCTGATACCTGTTGCTATGGCGCGATTGTTGTCAAAATACTGCACCAAGGCAACGAAAGGGGTGCCACTGGTTAATGCGATGGAGAAACCTGAGACAACAGATACAAGAACAGTTATTGTTTATATACTCTCTCAAATATTTCGATAAAGATAAGTTTTAAATTTACTGCAAAAAAATCTACGAATAAGCTTCAAAATATCTATGTAAATCCATTACAAGCTAAACAGTCTACATACATTGCATTGTAATGTTATCATTTAAGAGTTCGAAAATAACAACAACATTCAATGCTCTAAAAAATAATAATAATAAAAAAAAAATTCATGCCTGCCCGCCCAGACACAGATTTGAAAAACTGTTCATTGCATGGAATTTTAATTCTGCCATAAAACTATATTTGAAACACATATTGAATCAATGGCGCAACTAGATGGGGGTGCATGCCCACCGACAGAAATTTCAGGGCCCCTGGGCAGGGCTGTCACGGGGCCCCCCGTGCTGATAATAATATTTTCAAAAGTTGATTGGCCAGCTCAGTCCGAGCCCCTGGACATTTGCCCCCTGCATCCCCCTCTCGGCGGGTCTGATAGGGTGGCCTCGCCCCGGGCGCAACTTAGTTCTACTGCGCTGTTAAATAAAAAGGTGTGGCATCTGCCGTACTTTAGCTTTGTCTGACACTGGTAGTGGCGGTATTCATAGAGTCCTCACCCAGCGCCACTGAGCGCCACGTATGCTAACTGCATCACCACTCCCCCCCCTTCATCGTAAAGCAAGGAAATTTTTATAGCACTTTATGACAAGCCCTCTCCCCCCCCCCCCCATTTACACCACCTTCCCTCCTCCCCTCTTTAAGCCAAATGTTTGTTCTCCCAACCGGCCGGACTAAACCGCTCAATTTCCATGTGTGGGCTAGTTATGTCTAGTTATTTTATTATTTATTTTTTTTTTTCGATAAAGGATTTAAAAATAAAATTAATATCTTAATCTTTTTTTTTTTTTAAAATTAAAGTTGACACAGATTTGTTACCGACGAATACTCCATGACTGAGACAGAGAAGTTCAATCCCAGAAAGCCAGGCAGTGCCAATCACACCAACAACAAGAAATAAAGAACCAAATAGGCAACACGTTCTCGGCGAAGTACGTTTAACAAGGAACATCATGACCAGAGGCGCTGTCAACAATAACAAAAATAAATAAACAAACGACTAGAATAGTTAGTTTGATTTATAGGTCTACATAGTCAAAATCTTGTAAGTTTATGGTTATGGACTGGCATAGTGTCACATATCTTTCCCAATGTATTAACATTTAAACAAACCTAATGTTATGCCATTATTAAGAAAGGGGAAAAAAAGATAATTGACGATTTTTTCTTGTTATTTATAAACAATTACCGGAAATGCAGCTAGTGATCTCCATGGTTCCGATAATAATTGTCGTCTTTGTCGACGAAGACCCAAGTCTGGACTGAAGCTCTACAAACAAAACTCCCAGAGATTTCAAGTAGCCAACCAACAAAAACTGCAGCCCGGATGTTGCTGAAGAGATCGAGTCTAA
This sequence comes from Bulinus truncatus, assembly GCA_021962125.1. Taxonomy (NCBI): domain Eukaryota; kingdom Metazoa; phylum Mollusca; class Gastropoda; family Planorbidae; genus Bulinus; species Bulinus truncatus. The sequence goes on from JAGDYQ010000167.1 coordinate 1,576,727, forward strand.
AGTCACGCATCTGAATGACTTGTATGCATGTGTCTGTCTGCCTGTCGAGTCTAAAGTCACGCATCTGAATGACTTGTATGTCTGTGTCTGTTTGCCTGTCGAGTCTAAAGTCACGCATCTGAATGACTTGTATGTCTGTGTCTGTTTGCCTGTCTTTATGTCTATGACTTTAATATACATGTTTTGGATCTATGCATCTGAGATACGGTTTAATATTGATGTATGAGAAAATGCGCACGGCAGTAATAAATGCCCTTATGTTAGATAGAGACTAAATGTTGTGTATTTGCTTCTGGTGGAGAGCTATAATATTAAAAAAATCTGTGGAATGTATACAGCGGTGTATTGGCAGAGCAACGCGGGGGGAAACGATGTTCCCTTCCCTTTTTTCAGAACCGGAACGCGTTCCAGTACTTTTTCACGAAACCCAGTGATGGGAGAACATGGCTGTGTTTGTAGTATATTTAGACGACTGAATGCTTTTTGTGTGTTAATGAAATAAGTGTCTGGCCGGTTTTGTAATGTGATTTAGACAATCGATGTGCATAACACATCATCTGATGCTTTGTTTATCTGTGTGTTTTGACCCGTAAACCTACTGTGTGCAGATTGGGCTGAGTACCAAAGCGCCCAATCATAGTTCCTATAGCCGTGCTAACCATGATATATAAATGGATTGTGTGGATTAGCACAATGCCTAGTCGCCTTTAACCCCCCCCCACCCCCCACCTAAACTCAGGTACTCAGTTAAAGCTAAGTGGATTAGGAGGGGACTATACATCTAAATTCAGCTGGCGAAATTCCCATGGTTCTCAACGAGGATCAAACCCGGGACTCACAGTTCGTCATTCAAGCGCTCTACACCACTCAGCCACCTGTGCACACCACACCCAATTACAGAGCAGTAGGTTTTTTTGCCGCCAGACCCTCTCACTGATTGATTATGAAATTATTTAAAATGTGAGCTTTGAAGTTAATATCATAATTAAATCATAATTTGATTAGACCATTTCGACAATTATTTTAATAATTAAAAAAGCGAAACAAATATTAATGTTTACAAAAAAATTAATACAAGTAAGCAGATTTCGGTATAATTCTAAAAAAAAAAATAGAATCACGTTACGGTGTATTGAGAAACAAGTACCTATCATAACGACCCAAGAGTATCCCTTGTCCACCGCACTGAATTTTTTGATGGTGACGTTATCACCTTGATCAGACGTGACACCTTCGGCCGCCTGAGATGCTTTTGTCACCAGTCCGGACAGTTCTTCGGCCAGGCTCGTTTCATTGACCTCTTGCTCACCGCCTCGGGCGTGGTCGTTTTCTACCATGTCATAACAGACCACAGGGGCTGGACGTTCTGTCGCCTTAGACTCCATTCTTGAATAGTTCTGGACATTAAAAAAATATCTTATATAATAATAGCGATTTGGGGTTCTGCATTAAATCGAAAGTAAAGAATTAATACAAAAGTATTCCAGTTTAAAATACAATCTTGAAAAAATCGGATCTGCCCGAAACCAAAAATAACTTAGCCTACCGACCAAGCCTAAAGGGATATAACTCTATGCAAATGTATTAGATCAAACCAGAGACCCACAGGTCGACAGTCGAGCGCTTTACCGTACAATCATCCGTCCCGTACCATGGCATAGCGAGCTTAACTCGCGCCCGGGGCACAATACCTTTTTAGCGCCCCTCCCCACATTCGAAAACCATATAATATTATATGTAAAATATACCATTCAGTGCCCATTTGTGAGTAGCGCCCGGGGCATGATGCCCCTCTTGCCACCCCCTCGCTACGCTACTGGCCCCGTATTCTAATTAGTAGCACATGCAACAATGAAATCAACAAAATGTATGCAGACGTCCAAGACACTGGTTCAGCTTAATTCACAATTCATTCAATAAAACAAAAAGGTGAAATGGAGGGATGTAAGTAGACAAGACGACACAGTGTTGCCAGATGTTTTTAACGAAAAAGTACGACCTCCCCCCACCCTTTCACCGAACTGGCGGGAAACAATGCACAACTTCATAAGAAACATTCATATTTTGTTTTTAGATCGATAAGTTTCGACAATGAGGAAGAACACGCAAGTGATAATATATATAAAAGCGATTTGGGCTCTGCGTTAAATCGAAAGTAAAGAATTAATAAAACAGTATTCCAGTTTAAAAAAAGTCATGAAAAAATCGGATCTGCCCGAAACCAAAAATAACGTAGCCCGTCGATCAAGCCTAAGGGGATATAACTATGGGGGTTTTGCAGGGTACAGCTAGCTTTTTTTAATATTGATTTTTCTACCGCCTTTCCTTTACAGATAAAAAAGAAAATAGCACCTTTAAGGGTCGCTGTGGTGGAGGGGGGGGGTCATAAACTTTTGAGAGAGTCACATCTCTTTAGAAATTTATTGTTATTTACTTACATAGCTGAACAAAAAAAAAAAAGAAGCTGCGACCATTTCAGTGTGAATGGGGCAGAGGGGTGCCAGTTGTCAGGGGCCCTAATTTTTTTGGAGCTGCGTACCTGCTCGGGTTAAATCCAGTGCAGTGGCTTAACCAAGCATTAGTGGAGCCCGGGGCTGAGTCTGTAAATGCCGCTTCCCATTCCCGTGACAAAAATGTATTAAAGTGGTGACGATACATCCCTTTGGTGGGAGGCAAAGTAAGTTCCGCCCGCGGTGGACCACTCCCAGGATCGTAACGTGCGGGGGGCGGGGCTGCCCCCCCCCCCCCTGCGTTTCGTCTGTCTCCCTCTGCTTGTTTGATATACTGAGTAACATTTATTTCCTGCCCCCCTCCCCCAGCGCTATTGACCTGGCCCCTGCTGTAGAATGCCTGGCCCCTGCTGTAGAATTTTCACGCTACGGGGCTGACCACTCCACTCCCTAATTACGCCACTGATCTTGTCTTTTCTTTTTTTTTAATCTCTTACCTGAATCTAGTCTTCACTTAAGTATTGTTTAATGAATAGCCGCAAAGTAAACCAAACAGCCGCACAGAATTCATTACATAAGTCAAATCCACAGAAAGTACTATAGCTCAATTTAGGTCATATAAAAACAACAACAAACAAACCCCGCGAAATGGACAACACAGACTGGACGCAACACAATCACGCTAAGCGTGGAGTGCGGTAAGAATGGGGGAGGGGGGGGAATTACAACCCAATATACTTTTATCTTTCAGTGATAACTAAACTATACCTGTGATATATGACATAGTTTCAAGTTTTTAACCTCAACAGATTCTCGCTCCTAAAAACTGGACCAAGTTAAAAGAAGAAAACTAAAATGATAGCAGTAAATCATTTGATTAGCAATTTTAGCCTAGCTGTCTACCGTGAAGAACGTCTGAACTTCATAAATGTATTACACATTATATAAAAACAACAACAACAACAACAACACACACACACACACACACACACACACACATATATATATATATATATACATACAATTAATTTTAACAGATCTTTTAGCTTTAGCATATACGTCTATTGAATTATAGCATGCCTTACTAAATAGACCACAAAATTGACAGCAACTAAGTTTAAGCTGTTCTTGGGTATTTGGGGAACATAGACTTACAGATGTAAGTGATGTATTGGGAGGGGAACGCGGTAGAACAACATTCCCTTACCTTTTTTTCAGAACCGGAACGCGTTCCTCCAGAACTTTTTCATGTCCCGACAACTCCCACTATACGTTCCCTTACTTCTTATTTTACCAATACATCACTGTGTATGGGTATGATGGTGGTTTAGGCCATGCTGAAGCATCTGCCGGGGTTCTCTTTTTTTTTAATAGGATATAATCTTCAAGTGGCATTCTTTCCACCGGGGGCACCATGCGACTCATAGTTTGCATTTCCATAAGAACGACTCAAGTCAAAGATTACCAATTGTTATGCTACCGACATGGGTACACAGACAGATTTTAAAAATATTTTTAAAGAATATTATGAGTTGTACGTTTTCTATCAGTGTTTTATATTTATGACATCACTATCGTTGCGAAATATTAAGTGAAGCACAAAAATGTATACTTTAAATGTTCACCGCTAGTCAATTCATGTCAAAACGTTTCTTTCATTTGTGATTAATCTCGTTGCATTTCAAATCACCAACAGTCTAGTAACATAATTTGTGATTAGCATAGAGATAAATTGACATGCATAACTGGTGGGAAGTATTTTTATTTAATTTGTTTTGTATTATAAATTAGTAGCACTTTTATACAGTCGGTGAAAACATTCTGACTTTTTTTACTAACCAAAATGGCAGCGCCCTTGATAAAAACATTTGTAGTCAAACATAATCCTTGTCCGCGTCAACAGTTTCCCCATACTTTATATCGAACTGTTCAAAGATATATTAGGCAAAAATTTCTACTCAAAAGAAAATTTAGTGTAGAGTCGTTAGAAAGTTCTGTGAGAGTGAGATTCGCACCAAGTCCAACTGGGTTTTTACACTTGGGAGGGTTAAGAACAGCATTGTATAATTATTTATTTGCCCGTTCTAACAAAGGAAAATTCGTTTTAAGAATCGAAGATACAGATCAGGTTAGAAAAATATAGATTATGTTTAGTATTATGTCACTTTACTTTTCCCCTCAGTATTCTATTAGAAAATATAGAAGAAAGCAAGCTTATTAGTCTTGCTGCCTTAGTTATTAGAAACGCAGTGGCTACGGCACCAGCAAGTTAGCGTATGAAAGTCACTAACCTATAATCATCAAAAGTTGCAATTTTAAAAAATTATTTTTTAAAATATTTAAATATAGGATTAGGGATAGGGTTAGGGTGTGGAGCAATATCTATGGCTGGTACTTGGACAAAAATAATTCTGACTTGCTGGTGCCGTAGCAAGTGCTTATTAGAAACGCAGTGGCTAGGACAAAGTATGGTCTATGCTTTACTCTTTTCTGCTCTTTCACATTATGAAATTTAACTTTATTTTTTTCATATAAACACATCATCCATTAATAATTAGCTCTTTGCCATGTTCTACCTGTATGTCAAATTTAATAACCTTTTGTTGCCTGCATTTGAATAGTTTGCCACAACTGGACTATGGAATAATGGCCTTGAAAATTTTTTTGTGATATTCTTGATATTAATGATATGTATTGTTTGTATAATAAGCAAATCAATTTAATCATAATCATTTTTTTAAAAGACTAATTAAAATTTTATTAAATCTTAACTAATCTTGGGTCTGATATATTAGTTATTATTAAATAGTCATACATGCAAACTATTTTAATATGAGTAATAATTTGTTTAATTATTTTTTGTTTGTCTTGAAAATGCACCTGAATATTTAGAGTCGAGCAATACCTGGAGCTATTGAAAAATTAGAAGAGACACTGCATTGGGCAGGACTTGATCCAGATGAAGGCAAGCAGAAAATATATTATTCTTTTCTTGTCCATAAACCTAAACCACATTATTGAAATGATAAATGATATGATTTAGAAATTAGTAACATTAAAAAAAAATGTTCAATTTTATTTTGAATTTTTAGGGCCCACCCCTGGTGGAAAGTATGGACCTTACATTCAGGTAAGGTGATTTTACAAAAAAAAATCTTTGAAAATTTCACTATAAAATAGTTTTTTGCAAATTTTTTTATCTCTCTATGATCTTTTTGCATTTTAGAATTATTCTATTTATTTCAAATGTTTGTTTTTAACCTTCTCTTTCCGGGAGCAGATATTTGACAACAATTGCAAAGTGGCCCAAACTATGGGAGTGGATATTAATCAGCATTTCACTTTACAGATAGATTTCTATACCTTATTCTAATTGCATCGCAAAGAAACCACCTAATAAATTTTCAGTTGAAAAAAGGGTTTAAAAAATTGAAACTGAAAAAAACATTATCATACTTTTCTGATTAATAACTTTTTATATATCACATTTTATATCTCACATTTAGAACTTTAATTCCATCACAGATAGAAAGATAATTAATTTTAAGGAAGTATCTCTTTTACTTAAAAGTTTTAGGCAGTTAGTGCCCCAATGCATTTGACCAAAATTTTAGCTCATGACCAAAAACTCTCAGTAACTGCAGGGTGGGTATCTCTAGTTTTTCCACTTAGAATCCAGTAGGTGAGTGTATTTTTTGTAAAAATAATTACAAAAGTCTCTTATTGTAGTCAAAGGATATTTTTGGGCTAAAATGTTTTTTTTCCATTCAAAATGAAAGCTATATCTTCAGAGTATATATTTTAAGATTTATCGATTTAAAATTTGTCTTACTCTCTTCTAATATGTGCTTTTAAAAAAATGTGTGTTTATTTGGTGAATATCTTATCTGTATGTATTTATTTCACATTGACAATCCATAAACATTCATTAAATTGTTTTTCTTTTTTAAAGTCTCAGAGATTAGAAGTTTACCAAGAAAATATCAAAACTTTACTAGACAATGGTTGGGCCTATCCTTGTTTTTGCACTGCCAGACGATTGGAGATTATGCGCAGGGAAGCTGCTAAAAGTGGTGAACCTTCAAAATATGATAACCGCTGCCGGTCAGTATCTAGAGGTGAGGCGGACGAATTGATAGCTAAAGGCACGCAGTATGTGGTTAGGCTTAAAGTAAGTACATATACTCATATCATGAGTATGTTTGGATGAGATTAATGGCTTTTGTTAAAGTAATAGGAAAATATTCTTGTGTGAATTAAACTTTTTTTTAAATCCGATTTTTAGAGGAATATTTTATAATCATGAATGAAATATTACTGAATGATGTTTACATTTTTCTATTAATCTGATGTATTCTATTTTTTTCGTTTGTTAATTTTACACCCGTGAAAAAGTTGAACATTATTGTTTTTTTTTTTTTTAAAATGTTTAAAATTATTTTTATCATTGCAGCTGGAACCCACACCTGATCCTTGGGATGATATGATAAAAGGACCAACGTCACATAACATAATAGACATTGAGGGTGACCCTGTTAGTTTTGATATTTATTGTGACTAATACTATAGATGAAAATAATTACAAATATATGACGCTAATTAATGTGTTAAAAATTGTATGTGTATATTTTCAGATTCTTATGAAGTCTGATGGCTACCCAACCTACCATTTTGCAAATGTTGTTGATGACCATTTAATGAGGGTCAGCCATGTTCTAAGAGGCTCAGTAAGTTTTACTTATCTTTTAAGCCTTATTATTTCATTGCATTAATATCAATATCTAATTTTTGACCTCTTCAAATAACTGAAACAAAAAGTGTACTTGTATCTTTTTTGCCTAATTATTTTATTGCATTAATTTCAATGACTAATTTTTGACTTCTTCAAATAGCTGAAACAAAAAGTGAATTTATAACAACAAAGCAATTTTTAAATATGAAGATTTAGAATTTTAGCTTTGATTCATGTTTTTTAAAGCTCATTTTTTCTTTGAATATTTTTCCAGCTTTGTGAAAGGTATTATTTATTATTTTTTTTTACAGGAATGGTTAGCTTCTACACCTAAACATATTCTGTTATATAAAGCTTTTGGATGGTCGCCACCCAAGTTTGGTCATCTTCCTCTAATAGTTAACCAGTAAGTCAAATATGAATAAAGTTAGTTTTCCATTATTTGAATTTAAAAACTAGGCATATTATAAATCTTTTTTTTTATGTATGTGAGGTGGGGCATGTATTGTAGGCAAATAATGTGAAAAACCAATGTAAATAAAAGAATATTCAAGATCAGATAATAACATGAAATATAATATTTAGACTGTTTTGCTTTTTCAGTCTTTGCTAATATTCTTTATTTACAACTTTAAGTCACTTAAAATAGAAACCATAGAAATGGAACCCTTTCACTTTGCTTGATTGTACTTTTAGGGATTATATAAGCCAAAAATGAAAACAAAAAACTAAACCCCCCCTTTCTATTATAACATTATATACTGAAATTCAGCAACCCTCCCCCCCCTCTCCTTTTCCAGCATTTTATAAAAGGCTTTCCTCAGCTACTCCCCTTCCTCATAGAATTTTTTTTATTCTATGTAATCTTTCTTTATTTGTGTTACATAAGATTATAAAAATTCTAGACTACCTTCATGCATCATATAATATGTGAACAGTCCCTTATTTAACATGATGCAATGCTCTCTTTTCCATTGTTTATACCAGGGGTGGGCAAACTTTTTCTATGATGGGCCACATTGAAAACTTGATACTGTAGTTATATGGCGGGCCGCATATATATTTTGTCTACTTCAATTACAATTTACAACGTATGAAAATATGAACTAATGATAATAACTATGTATTTGTCATTATATTTCACATGTACACTCTATTACACATGCACATTACATTTTAAAAATACGAACTAAATCAGTTGAGTGCTAATTTGGTAATAAGACTTTTCTATTCATGTTAATTCAACTAAAGTTTATGCTTACCTGTCATAATAATTATGACGACAAATGAACTTAATTTGCATGCAAGCTGACCACAGAGTACATTTATAACTAATGAGAAGTATGTAACTGTTCACAATTTTGGATAATGTACTTGAACTGTGGAACCAGTTTACTGGTTGTGATTCACATGACAGTATATAAATTGCAGTCAGTCCACATCAATCTGTTCTTAGACTTATTTATTTTCATATAAGAAAACATTTGCTCACAAACATAGGTGGACCCAAATAGTGACAAAAGCTTGGCACCAAAGTTTTTAAGTTGTGGAAATGCCGCGCTGGCAATCATCCTTAAAACTCCAGCAAAAGAACTGACTTTTACTTCTCCTACAGGTCATAATCTGCTTGTAGGTCAAGCAGCTCTAATATTCTCAAGCTATAAAACCGATTTAATATCCATAGATTAGAATCAGTAGTCGGAATAAAATGTAAAAAATACAGCAAAAACTCTAAACAAAGAAAATTACCATCGACAGAGGATCGTAACCTTCATCCGGGCCGCATAATATACTCTGACGGGCCGCATGCGGCCCGCGGGTCGTAGTTTGCTCACCCCTGGTTTATATAGTTTTTTTTTATTCTTTTAGTTTCTTCCAGTATCAGTTCATTTTGATTAGAATTAGGTATAAAGCTAGAAAAAAGATTCAAGGAAGGGAGAAGAAATTTGATTTTTCTCATTTATTTGACAATGCTTGTTATTTCAGTGGACTCCTATGTGTGACAGCTCAGATTTAGAGATGATTGAATACTTTTTTTTTATTAATTTCGTAGTCTTACATCATTTAAATTTATTATTATATTTACTTAAAATGGTTTTTTTTTCATCCAAAAGGGATGGGACAAAGTTATCTAAAAGGCAAGATGATATCCATGTGGAGCATTACAGAGTATGTGGTAAAATTCTATCTAATTCAAACAAAATAATAGTAGTCTTGGGAGTTTATTTTGACAGTTTTAAAACACCACCATAAAGATTTAATTTTGACTAATGTGAAGTTTTATCTTGTTAGTTTTTTAAATTAAGTGGAGCTTGTTATTTTTTATTTTTTTAAAATTCTTTGTAGTTTAAAAAAATGTCAATCATTTATCTTAAAAATATTTAAGTCACGCAATATTATGTATAAAAACATTCATCTTTGACAAATTTGTCCATTTTAGTTAAGAATTATTGTTATGGTCTTAAGTTATTTAAAAAAAATTTTGCAAGCATAATTATTGCTTTCTTCTTTAGATAAATTTTAAAGTCAAAATACATATTATATTTTTAATCACTCATATTTTCTAGTTTTTTTTTCTCCTCTAATTTTGGATGATGTTAAAAACTAGATCTTGTTAAATATTATAATATTTAATATATTTACTTATATGAAATCAAATGTTCCATGCCATATTAGGAACTGGGTTGTTTTCCTCAAGCAGTGTTGAACTACATTACATCCATCGGTGGAGGCTTTGATAAATATTCTGCAGACAGATCTTTAAAGGAAATGTGCGAAACTGTAAGCCGTCTATTGCTTTAACTACTTCCACCTTCAGTTTTAGAGCAGCTAGTTCCTAAAAATGGTAGATTACATGATATTTCCTGGCTTTGAAAAATGACAGTATTTTTAAGAAAGGAAATATGATGTGTGATCTTCTATTTCCAAATACTGCCAATGTTTTTTAAGTACTTAAAAGAATTATAAAATTTTACTTGAGTAATTACAAAATATGAGTCATGATAGTTCACTGGATTAAAAAAAATTGAACCAAAGTAATCAACATTGTATGATAATTTTTTTTATTACAGTTTAATGTAAGTAGTATCAAAAGCAATCCTGGAAGACTCAGTCCCAACAGTCTAAGGGAATCCAACAGAAGCCAGATAGAGGAGATGATCAGTTCCAGTGATAAGGATGTTGTTTCCAACTTAGTAGATCAAGTAAGGAGGCTGGTTGTCAGCAAGTTCAATGATAGGTATTTACCTTTTAAATGTTTTCACCCTTTCGCAGTTTTTTCATGGTATTAGTAAGCAAAATTTTGTGAAAAAATAATGCAAATTCAGCTGAGGATTATTAAAGAGTTTCACCCATCATCACATTCACAACAGTTTCCACTTATTTGTAACTAAACGGTGCATGATTCTAATAGCACACAACTTATTTTTCTTCAAACCATTGATGAGTCATGCTAATGATAAAAATTTATAATGTGTTCTTATCTTTTAATTTTTTATTCAAATGAAATTTTTGTTTAATTTTTTTAAAATGACAATTGTTTTACTATCATGAGTGCTTATCTCCCATTATTAAAAATTTTTTTTTCTAATTTTTATCATGAATGCAATCTATATTTTTCAAATATGTTTTGAAACACATAGGGTTGCAAGTAAACTTTACCACTTGCATTACTTTTATTTTTTATTAGATTGGTCCCCCACTAAATAATCTTTATCTATCTGAGGTCGCATTGTCATACTCTTTTTCCCCCGCTTGCAATGCCACTCCTCTGCCACAACGTCATTTTCTATCACGTTGAAATCTCTATCTAATGAAGTAATGCCCTGAAATTATTTTTTTTTTTGGATGTGTTCCTGTTCATTAGATCATTTCCATTGTCTGATCACGTACATTAATAGAACTTTTCCCCTTGACTGGTCTTCTCAAACAACAAAGTAGAAGAGAGGAGAGTTCTTTGCTTTAGCTCATTTGGGTTATTTTATTTACTGAATAGATATTATTATATTTTATTTTTCTTCAATTCAATTTTTTCTTTCTTCAAGGTTGGAAAATGAGACATTGAGAGAACAAGTACTAAGTGACAGCTACATTATAAACTGTGTTAAATGGAGTCTGCATGATGTAAGTTGATTAGATTTCTTTCCAGTATCTTTTTATTTTTTTTTAAAGATCTGTGAAATATTTAGATTTAAATTTCTCCTTCAGTTAGGCTAGACAACTTGCTATTCTTAATCAAGTTTAATTAAGTGCTTTTCATTGTCTCAATTTAAGATAACTGTTAGCTAACTCATCAATCTATTTTTTAACTTTTTAAGTTAATTAATATTCTGATACTAAAAACATACCTTGTTTTTCTTCTTTAATGTAGATTTTTATGCGTAGAAATGATGTTGCACCTGGTCATTGGGAACTTTATTATTTAATCTATAATACATTGGTACCTCACACAAGGAACGCAATCAATCTCCTTTGGTGTTTTCATTGCTTAAAACACAATAATCCAATTCATGTAATTTGTTCCCAGTCACAGTAGAAGATCAAGAAAAAAATAAGTAAATGTTCATCAACCACTAACCAGAGCAGGCAATGTTAGGCTTATTGAGTGCTTATTTGAGAAGTGGGTGGGTTATGGAGGACACATACACACTTTATACACACCCAACACTATGACCAAGGTTCATTTTTCAACCTGGTTTTCAATGCCAAGGCAAAATTTTTTTATTTTCAGACCCATCACTAGGTGCAGAATATCTAGGGAGCCTAATGTTATTGTTGTTCACAGAAACAAAGATTTAGTAGTTTTACTTATGAAATGTCAAATTACACTTATGAAATAGTAATTTCACTTATGAAATAGTAATCTTGCAACAAGAACACCTTTTTCTAAAACCATCAGAAAACCCAAAGACACTAAAAATATCCCAAAACAGAAACATTAATGTCACTTATGGGAAAAAAAAAGCAATGTGATTATTGTCATCAACAGTGACAGCGCTAACTTTTTGTTCAGGCATTTTAAAACCTAAAATTTGATTTTTCTTGTGAGATGTGCTTTTTGACAATTAAGCCATGGACTTGTAATGTAATTTAAAAAAAAAACAGAATTTTCAGAATGCTCTTTGGCTTTTCTCTGTTTTAAAAATGTATTAGCTGTGTGAACAAAAATTTGTTTGATGTGTTAATTATTTACATTTCTGTGCTGATTCTTTTCTTTTACAGGACAGAACAAGTTTTCTTTCAGACTTTGTAACGCGAGATCTAGAGTATTTGTGGGTGACACCATCAACATCCGATCTCTCAGATTTAGCAACAGCAGATGTGAACATACTTGCACTTTTGATTGAATTCCAGAACTGGGTGGTGCAGTTGAAAGACTTTAGCCTAAATCACTTGGGAAAAGAACTGAAAGAAATGGCCAAGAAACAGGTCTTGAAGCCACAAAAATATTTTACAATTCTGAGACAGGCACTAACTGGACTGAAAGTAAATTATTTCTATTATTTTTACTGTGCTCTTTTTTTTAAACATTTTTGGTCCTGTGGTTTAATATGATTATAATAAAAATATGAGTCAGTGAAATCTAAACAAAATGTTTCAAAATGTCAATTAATTTGAATTATTTGGCAAGATTGAGGCTTTCATTGACGGCTGAGCTTTACTTATAACAATACTTTTAGTGTATTTATAAACACTTACTTTCTCAATGAAATTATATATACAGAAGTATATGAATGATAACCAATACACCAAAAATCTGGTGATAACCAATACACCAAAAATCTGGTGATAACCAATGCACCAAAAATCTGGTGATAACCAATACTCCAAAAATCTGGTGATAACCAATACACCAAAAATCTGGTGATAACCAATACACCAAAAATCTGGTGGAAAAATCTCTCTTTCCTCTCTAAGATCACACAGCTCTTTCTCCTTTCACTGATAATCCTCTTCCACACTTCGTCCTCTGATCTCCTCAAACAATCACTGTCATGCCTTACTGGTCACCTCCATTCACTCAACATTCACAACATTGACCTTCCAACATTTCTCTTCAAACCCACACAATCCTATTCAAACATGCCAATTGACCGGACACTGTTCTCACCCACACACAGTATCCTGACAGAGCCATAGTGTGTTCTTTAGAAAATTTTACAAAGTAGAAAACTATTTTTTCAAACAGATTTTTGTATAACTAAAAAATTTTTAAATTGTTTAGGCTACATTGTTTATTTGTTATCAGAATTTTGGAAAAAAAACCCTCCCTCCATGAAAAACTTTTTTTTTTAAAACCAATATAAGCTACAAAATATTGATTTTGTCATCATTTTGTCTGTTTCTAGTGATTATTTCATGCATTGACATGCACTTATTAAGGCTGTTTTTCCTAATCTCAAATCCCTACATACTTTATTGGTTTCTATTCTTTTTTTTTATTATATTGTTTTTTTTTTTTGGACCTCTACTGTAAATTTAATGTTTCAGTACCGTAGGTAATTTTTTTTTTCATTGTCTGAATACTGAACTGTTAACTAAAATACCTATGGCGCCCTTATTTTTTTTAGTTTTATTTTTGTATTTACTTTTTTTTTATGCATACAGTTTGTGTTATAATCACCAAGAATGTCCGAAATTAATAGATCTCTACATCTCTTTTGCAGCATGGAGCTCCTGTTGCTGAAATGATGTCTATAGTTGGACAGAAAAATGTTTTAGCTAGGCTGGACATAGCAATTAAGTCTTTACAATCTTCTGAACAGACAAGCTTTAGTGGAAAGTAGCGATTCAAAACTTAGTTGTATTATCAGTCATGAATTGAATTTTTGTAAATTGTTTTTGTAAAAACAAAAAAAAATAAAATAAAAAAATCAATTGTAATATATGAAAGTTAATTTTTTGCAGCACCTCAAAAAATGAGCTGAAAAATGGTGAAAAAAGATAAATAAAAACCGTACGCAACCAACCTTGTTCTGCAGTTATAAAATTTCTGTTGCTGTTGTCTTATTTATACCCACAAAATTTCATTTTTACACATATTGAGTGACATTCAAACAATTTTATGAATTCTGCTTCCCTGTGACATTTAGCGTAGGAGAATGAATATAAGATCTATGGTATCCCCAACTTTTGCTCTTATGGGAATCTTTTCTTTGCATATCTCGACGCAAATTCTTCCTTAATCTAGAAAATATTTCTTTATTGTAAGATTTTGTATCTAAACAAAATACATTACAACACATATTATTTTTTTAATCATTAGGAAAAAAGCTTGTATACTAAAAATGTTTTTTATTTAGGAATAGGGCAGTTTGTTTTTCCAACTTCATTAAAGAGCTTAGTTTGTATCAGTCGTGATCTGATTAAAGAGGTTCATCAAAAAAAAAAAAAAGCAAAAAAAATAATTACCTGATTGAGGGTAAATACAATTAATTTTAAATTTTCTTTCTTTTATCTCTATTTTCCTTCTTTACAGTGGATTACGAAAAACGAACAAATTTTTAAGTAGGCTGTGAAATGTGAGTGGCGAAATTTGAGAACCACTGTACTAGATGAAAAGGAATTATATCATATATCAATTGAACCAAAATAAATAAATAGTTTCACTTACTTTTAAAAAGAAATTAAATTTTTTTTCCCCATGATATAATAGACTCACAAATTAAATAATTATAAGTAGCTAAAAAAAAGCATCACAAGAGCTTGGAAAAAGTATCCCAAAAATAATAAACATAAATAATGCGCTGGACGCATGAATTCAAAAATATTTTGGAATTCTATTTCCAAATTCTTTAATAATTTTTGTTTAGATTCCAAATTGTTTGAGTTTTAGAGGATTGGAATAAATAGATGGTTAATGGGTTAATTTGTTTCTCTCCCTGAATTTCCCTTTTTTTTCACTTGTTTTTTCATCACAAAAGATTGCTGGCTGTTATTTATGGCTTAGGTTAGGACATTCAGAAGCTGACAGCACTATTCAAAATGAGTTACTGAACATGTTATAATGCCCCTTTCATGAGATAGATATTGAAATAATCATCTGTCTTTCCTCTCAACTATTTTATTGGTCCTGATTTTAAAGAACATTTCTAATAACATGCAATCCTCAAATGTGAAAATGATAAATGATTATTGAAATATACCACACCATACTAACAAAGATTTTTAGCATAGTGAGAAGTAACATTAACAAGCTTTGGGTAAAAAGAATTGTGATACAAGACCACAATTACAAAATTATCTACATCAAAAAAACTTACAGATGTCATTTTGTACAAGTAATTCATTTCTTGGTGAACTCAGAGCTGTTAACTCTCCTTTAAGATGTTTTGCATAGTGTTACTATCACAAGAGTGGGGACAGAGGTTGTGTGGTAAAGCGCTCAACTTTTGTCCAGAGGGTCCCTGGTTTGATCTCTGGTGAGAACCAATGGATATTTCAGGTCATGGCTATGGTTCCTGCTAGATCTCCCGTGGTGCCTCCATGACTTTTGCATTATCGGCTATGATGGGGATGAAAGAAGGGCAACCTAAAAAACGAACAATAGTGGTTTTATAGGATCTAAGAGATTTCATCTCCATACAGGTACATCAATACTGTCACAAGAAGATGTAGTAAAATAGCTTAAAACTTAAGTAGAATTAAAATTTCTTATTAGCGGATCTTTTACAAAACAATAGCTCAAAGCCTAAATAAGAATATTCGATGATTTCCTAAAATACAATTTATTGATCTCAGCAACTTTTATTTAAACATTATTAATAATAAATAATTTTGTGCTAACTTAGAATGCGAAACGATTAGGTAATGGGGTTGCAAAGGGAGGCCATTATGAATTATAAACATTAATAAGTGAGTTGGCAACAATGGCGAGAAGTATATCAAAATAATTTTATTAAATCAGTTATCTTAGTGCAATAGTAAGTTATTTCATATATTCTCCCTTTTTATCACACACTCATGCAATTTCAATCATTTAACTTATCTGTATTATTATCACATACTTTTAAATCATGACGTTTGGTTTATAGAAAGTTAATGTTTGCTAGTTAAGTATTGTTATTGTTTTTGTTTTTATCAGAGATTCAGTTATCTCAATTTCTTAATTTCTACTAGGTTAGTTTTTTAACTAGTAATTAAAAAAATCATTTATCTTTGAAGGGCTAGAAACATTTTTAATCCTTTTCAAATTATAGGTCTTCATAAAACACAGTTTTAGAAAAATATGTAAATCAATTATCAATCATAATATCGATGATTTGATTTAAATAATAAAGTGTTTATTGTAAGTGTTCAAAAGTTATTTTGATTATTAAAAAGATTAACGTAGTAATTGAGTTAATAACTGAACCATCAATATTAATTTTGCCACAAAAAGCAACTTCCCAGGTGTTAAATATTATTACATGGGTGCAAGCATTTTTTCCATTGGTTAGCATGGCCGCCAGGTCCATTCCAGGCGATCATGACGTTCATTTCAATTTTATTAAATGAAAGAGAGCTCTTCTCAAGATGTGAGCTGTCCCTAGCAATACAACCTTCTGAAGTCCACATATATTTAGGTTCCATATTATTCTATAAATTATGTTTTTAAGATCTTTCTTTATAACTACCAAAGCTCCACTAACAATGGGTATGGTGGTGGCTCTTTTTTTTCATATCCATTTCCATTTCTGTTCTATATATTTAGACAGCTTTTCCTAGTGTTTTGAGGACATGTATCTGTCCAAAGGAACAGCTATATTGATACGCTGACAAATCTTATCTATTATGGATCGCATATCCTACAGAGATGTAGCCTTGTTATTCTCGACTACTGTTTGCTGTTGATGGTTATACCATCTGTCTGTGACTTCATTGGAGAAGTTCTTGCACATGTTCCAGTGGATGCATGCGCCTGCCTCTCTTGTGGCGATAGATATAATTTGTTTTTTTGCCAATTAAGGGCAACCGTAGACCAAGTTCTCATTTGTCTCCTGAAACTTTCCACATAATCTACACATTGGGTTGGTATTATCCTTTATTTTGTGATGTTGGGTAAACATTGGTCTTGTTCTGCAATTATGAAACATTCAGTTTCAGTCCATAGGATTGCTTGCAATTTATGTATTTTTTTCAGGTCAACATCTATCTCTATTGCCCTCGGGATACTTCCTGTGCACTTTTTTTTTTCTTATTTGGAGTGGAGGCTTAGTGGTTGAATAATTTCTTTTATTCTTATCGTGATCTGTAACTATTTGTAGCAAATCTTGCGATTCACTTTCAAGTCCTGTAGTAGCTGACTTATGTTTGTATCTAATCTTGGTAACTCATTTCAAGCCCAGTCTATTATGTTGAAGCTTTTTGCTACTGCAAGCTTAGCAATGCACTTTATCGCTCCACTTTTGTTTCTAGCACTTAACATAGATTTAGGTACCATGTGGACGTCTATAATATTCCTTTCTGATCCTCTCATTAGCGGATGTTATATCCTTATTTTGATATTATTATTATCCTTTTACAGTGTTCTGTTTTTATTTTAATCCCTTTTTTCCCCCTTCTTTCTAGTAGGCTTATTAGTATGAATATCACAATGAAAAATGCTTTTTGAATAAATCAAGCAAAATATTCAAAAATGTTCAAGCTTGAATCCTACATTACTCCACTCCTGATGGGATATCTTGACAAATATGTCAAGCTACGTCAAGAAGATTTCCAGCTTAGTCTTTGGGGAGGTGATGCCGTCCTTAATAATCTTGACCTACGCTTTGGATGAATTTTGGAAAAGGTAGGTGGATAAAAATAATTTATAATTACATGTCGTCACTTTGTATTGTTTTTAAATAATTGATTGTTTTAAAAAATATTCTTTTTGTCTCATGAACTATCACTGCTTTTTAATTCTAATCACCAGGTGTTGCAGTTACCTGTCAAGTTTCAGAGTGGACATATTCATGAACTGAGACTCCATGTACCATGGACTAAACTAGGGGTCAGAACCTGTGGTTATCACCATCAATACTGTGGAATGTATTCTGAAGGTAGTCAATTCAAAGTTATATTAATCTATGTGTTTGTAATTTTTTATTTTCCCCATTCATTGCGAATAAGAGATTGCAATAATGATTATTTTATAAAAAATTTCATATTTTTATTTTTTTTAAACTAATTTTTTTGTTTTTGTAAAGTAATATCTTTCTTTATCAGCTTATAATTGCTTTGCTTGGAAAATAATTTCCCCTTCCCCTAAATTGATTATATTAACATGTGATTTTAGGTTCGGGACACAGCATATGAAGGAGTTTCCAGATCACCATCAAAATCTTCTTTGGGAAAATCACCTCAGGCTAAGTAAGGCCTAAAAATCTCATAGGATTAAAATAATTGAATGTTAAAATTGCACATTTTGTTTTGCCACTTAAAGAAAATAAAAGCTAGAAAAATGTATTATTTAGTAATTTAAAAAGAAAAAACCTCAACATTTTGAATAGACTGTGAATTTGTTTTTCACCAGTTGAAAATTCATTTTTTAATGCATAATTTTAATGTAATGAACTTTTTGCAGAAGTAAGAGACGCAACCAGCCAGCAGAAGATTTGCCTCCTGGTTATCTTCAAAGTATTGTCAAACGTATCATAAATAATGTTACTTTTATCATCAACAATCTTATTCCTCTTAAATTTGTGGAAGATGATATTGTGCTCTCTGTTAATGTCAAGTCGGTTGAATGCTATAGGTATTACATTTTTTTCAATGCATTTATTGAGAATGATTTGCTGAGCAAAAATAAAAATTATATTTGATGCCCAACTAAATGTTATTTACCAGCAAATAAGAAGTTAAAGATATACAATGATCTCTTATACAATTAGTATATATATTTGATACACATCTAAATATTATACAACGAGAAAAAAAGTAGTTAAAGAAGGGTACATTTCTAAACTGACATTTAAATCTTTGGTCATTGCTTTGTTTCTTAAATTTATTTTTGTTTCCGATTTAGAATTGAGCTAATTTTATTGTAAATGTTGATATTTTTAAGTGTAATTTAGTGAAGATAATTTTCTTTAACTTAAATTCATATTTAGCTTGTTGTCTATCACAGCTGTTTCATTAATGCTCCTTTTTTAAATATATGAGAGAAGTAAATGATTGAAACAATAAAAAAATCAAACAGAGAAGTAAATGATTGAAACCATAAATATCAAATAGAGAAGTAAATGATTGAAACCATAATTATCAAACAGAGAAGTAAATGATTGAAACCATAAATATCAAACAGAGAAGTAAATGATTGAAACCATAAATATCAAACAGATTCATTACATTTGTAATAATTGTGCTCATTTCTTTAAAAACCTTTTTTATTTTTAGATATCTGATTTAACTAGAATAGAATTTTTATGCACACTTTTTTTTTTCAACAAAATAATAATATCTATTTAATCTTTAACTTAAAGTGATTTTGTTTTTTTAACCTCAGTGTGGACAAAGAATGGAATCGTGCCTTTGTAGATCTATCCTCTTGATGACCTAGCTCTCCGAAAAATAGTCAACTTTGCAGACTTGACAGTCTGTTTGGATAAAACGAATGCAAGTGGCCACATCGAGAGCTACCAGGAGCCCATGGCTTATCAAGCAGCGGTGAGCTGTCGGCTTCATTAACATGGAATATGAATCTGTGTCATCAAAACTTCCAAATGTAAGCTTGAACCAAAAAAAATTTTTTATTTGTGGACATTTTTTTTGTATTGTAATTATAATTTTTGTAGAGAATTCTTTCAAAAATAAAAGAAACAGTTTTTTTTATTAAGTAGACAAAAAAATTTCATTAGAATTAAAATATTTTTTTTTTAATTAGTTTTTGCCAATTGGATTACAGTTTATAAGTTATTAGCTTTTTTTAAAAAAAAGCATGAACTCCTTTTGATTAAGTGTAGTTAAGATTATGAGTGAATATTAAAAATGCTGATTAAAAATGTTTACTGTATGGAGCAGGTCACACTAAGTTCAATGTATTTTGTGACACCCTGAATTTGTCATTGAGTGACACACAGCTCCCCGAAGTGTTCATTCGCCTTTTATCCAGCTGTGCATTGCCATGTACTATGGCTTATTAGACATTCGACTTCAGATGCAGGCAGCACCTCAGATGATGCTTCCTCACAGGATGAGGTACCACTAGAAATGAAGCAACCCAATGGTAATAAAATTTATTTATAGTAGAATACAGGGAAAAAATTAACATTTGGATGGCATGTAAATTAAAGACGGATGGATTCAGGAATTAAAAAAAAAATTATAGTGCTTCACATTTTGTGAGAAAATTTCAGTTGTTTCATAAACATTGTCCGTTTTTCTTTCAAAGGGAGTGATTTTTTTGGGGTTAAAACCAACTTATTTTCATTGTAAACATAGCGTAAAAAAATGTTCATCTTATTGTACATTTGCATTGACTGATTTTTATAATTTGTTTAGTCCATTGGGTTTTTTAGAGTTCTAAATATTTTAAGAAAATGGGTTTAATATCTTTTAAAAAAAAAACTTTCTTTTCCCCATGTTTACAGCCTTAGAATTTCATAGTATCGACATATCAACATTTGTTTTTTTCCAAACAATATCCCACTGAAAACCATCTTTACTTACAACTTGGCTTAAAATATTATGAATTTATCCTGTAAAATGTATGGAATTATGACAATAAAATAATCAAGTGAATTATAAAGTTTAGGATACCAGTGATCAAAGAAAAACCGATTAGGTGAGTCATAATAAATGGGCCACAGGGTGGTGGGAACTGTATAATATTACATAGTTTTATTGATCATTAAAAATATTAGGAACTTGATGATAGTTGTGATATTTGATAG
>JAGDYQ010000167.1:1598261-1689410 GCA_021962125.1 Bulinus truncatus
TAAACCCTGTATCCCTGTGCTAACAAAGCATTTAACATGATATGAGAATCCACAAATAACGTCGATATTTTTTTTCTTATCCCATATATTGAACAGAGTTCAAACTACTTTAAAAAGACATGAAATGGAGGAGGGGAGGGGAGGGGGGGGACACGTAGTCTCTATTAACATAACGTAGTCCAGACAACGCTCTTTGACTACAACAGAAGCCCCTTGCCAGAAAAGTGCTCTCCTACTGTTCAGTGCGGTCATAACAATGAAAAATTGCGCACCACACACTATTGGATCTATTCGGACAAAACAATTGTTCAACTCTAAAATTTAATTTATAAGAAAGCATCAAGATTTCCAAGCAGCCCCGTAGCGTGAAAATTCTACAGGAGGGGGGCCAGGCATTCTACAGGTAATACATTTTACTAAGTAGAAAAAAATAAGCAGGGGGGCCAGACAAAACGCACGGGGGGCCCGGCCCCCCTGCCCCCCTCCCGCACGCTACAGGCCTGGTTCCAAGACCCGGCGGTTTCTTTAACCAAGGGCCAACTTCAACTCATGGAGCACCCCTGGGTAATTGCAAAGAAACTTCTCAAATATAAATCCCCATTAAAATTAACGTATCATTCTGATTTATTTTGTATTTGTATTGGGCTGGGGGGGGGGGGGGATTTCACCAACGAAGATTCTGCTAAGACCACCCCATCCCTTTTAAAACTTTAACAAAAAAGGTTATATCCTTATTGGTTCGCCTGTAAAAGAAATCGCCTTAAAAAAAATGTAATGTTTACCTGGTCTAAACAAAACAAAAAAGTGTGGGCCTACAACATGTGTTAACATCCATACTAACTATAACAGACATGGTCAATCTACGACCCCCGGGCTATCTGCGGCCCGCTGTCCTCTCCCGGCTCGTCCACATCAATGACGCCCGTCACTACTTTGTTATCAGCTTATATTAACTCCCCCTTCTTTATGGTCTTGGTCCGCCCTTTCTTTCAAAATGTACGGAACCCATGGCGGCCCGCGACACAAAAAGGTTGCCCACCCCCTGATATAAATACACTCGGGTAAAGAGAAAGACCAATGAGGCCATTGTCGAATGTGAGAACGTCTTCTGTGCCCCGACCCACCCACCCACCCACCTCCCTGCCTCCTCTCCCCTCCCCCATGCACATTCATGGTCGTTGTTAATGACATTCTCACAGACGTAAATAGACTTATAATTCGTAGACAGACTTACAGGCAGGCACGACTGTGTTAAATAACGCGGCTATCGGATAAGTCGTGGGGAGGGGGGGGGAATTGTTCCTCCCCCCTCCCCCGATTAGTTGAACAATGGGTAAGGGCATGTGGGTGTATATCGAGCAAAATCGCTAATGATAGACATTGAACTGGCCAGGGAGTCGCTAGGCAGTGGGGAAAGGCCAAATTACATTGATAAGAGTGATTACGAGATTATTTACTATTTTGGTACGTGGCGTTGTGGTTGCCATGTACTCCCAAGGAACTAATGATTAATGGACTGAGTACTTTTATTAAGATATGTCTGCTAAATGTCTACTAAATTTCTACTAAATAATGAAATGGAAATGATGTGTACGTAACCAAAGACTATAATTTTTCCGTTACGTAAATGGACTGAGTACTTTTATTTAAGATATGTCTACTAAATGTCAAGTAAACGTTGAAATGGAAATGATATGTACGAAACCAAATACTATAACTTTGCCGTTACGTAAATGGACTGAGTACTTTTATTTAAGATATGTCTACTAAAATGTCAAGTAAACGTTGAAATGGAAATGATGTGTACGTAACCAAAGACTTTAATTTAGCCGTTACGTAAACTTTTTACCATGAATTAGCACAGAGGAAGGGGCCAGAAGGGCCTATGTTTCAAAGATTTTGAGGGGCCCAACATGTTCAAGCGACAACCTTGGCAGCGGTTCAGTTTATTTCTTGGGCCTCAAAATACAACTTTGTCTGGTGCCCCAAAATGTGCCGTTGCTCTGCAGATATTATGACACATCTAAAAATGTGTTATTAAATTGTATATGTATTATAATGTTTACAAAAGAAGAACATACCGGTAAATAAATAAAGCTCTAACCTGAAATCATACAAATGAAACCATAACAAATATACAAAAATCCGAAAAAAAGCAATATTCGTAACAAACTAGAATCCTGACATCTCCAAATTAGTTACGAAACAATTTACCAAAGAAAATCTATCTTTTTATTTATGTAAAGCACAAACTACTGGTATGATTGAAAACACAAGTGTTGCTACACTACGATATTGAATAAAACTCTATTGTTAACAACCAAGACATGTGGCGTGGTATAAAAAAAATCATTGCAGAGGTTAGAGAGTATTTGAAACAAAAAAGAAAAACTTAAAAAAAACTTGAATGGAAAAATCGCGTGACATAATGCGGCAAGATGGCCGATAAAAAAATATATATGACCTAATCGACAGACACACTATTCTTGGTTAACTGGTGCCTCCTGTATCAATTGTTCGGGGGTTGAGATTATTTTAAGGCTAAATAGACAGACAGGCAGGCATTACGTACATAGGTAGTTAGGCAGGCACACAGACAGACCGACAGATAAATAAGATAGACAGGCAGGCAGGTAGACAGATAGACAGACAGATATATAGACAGACAGGCATAGATAGATAGATAGATAGATAGATAGATAGATAGATAGATAGATAGATAGATAGATAGATAGATAGATAGATAGATAGATAGATAGATAGATAGATAGATAGATAGATAGATAGATAGATAGATAGATAGATAGATAGATAGATAGATAGATAGATAGACAGACAGACAGACAGACAGACAGACAGATAGACAGATAGACAGACAGACAGACAGACAGACAGATAGACAGATAGATAGATAGATAGATAGATAGATAGATAGATAGATAGATAGATAGATAGATAGATAGATAGATAGATAGATAGATAGATAGATAGATAGATAGATAGATAGATAGATAGATAGATAGATAGATAGATAGATAGATAGATAGATAGATAGATAGATAGATAGATAGATAGATAGATAGATAGATAGATAGATAGATAGATAGATAGATATGATCATGCATTTTTCTCCCAAATTATAAGCCGCTATGATCAATCGCACAACGGGTAATAAATTTGGAAATAAGCGTTTTTTTTTTCATTGATTAGTTTTTATTGATTTTATTAGTTTTTAATTTATGTAGTAATTATGATATACATTCCTTACAATAAATGAAAATACGCATATACATTTTTTCAAAAGATTTAATCTGACGTTGCCCTGTGGGTTCTATTCTTTCACATTCTATGTTTTATAGTTTTTAATCAAGGTGTGCATTATTTAACTTTACACGTTGGTCTTTGTTACAATTCCATAAAAGGTTTAGATGTTTATCTCTTATAAATCACTAGTGGGACGGTTTGGCAATGTTCTTTTTACATCCCCACCATAGCTGATGGTGCAATAGCAGTGGAGACACGACGGGGGACATGTGTAGGTGACTGGGACTCGCCGGGAGTAAAACCCGTAACACATCATGCAGAGTCTGTAAAACATCATGCAGAGTCTGTAATACATCATGCAGAGTCTGTAATACATCATGCAGAGTCTGTAATACATCATGCAGAGTCTGTAATACATCATGCAGAGCATGTAACTGCAGCATGAAGATCCGATCGCGATTAAAGCACCACCCGGCCAATTTATCCCTCCCCCCCCCCCATTGTTAGGTTTGGTAGTGCCCTTCTTTCATTCCCACCACAACCGGTAATGGCCATGAAGGGAACTTTCACCATGACCGGCGAAATTCCATTTGGTTCTCACCGCAGATCAAATCAAACCCATAAACCCTTAGGTCGACAGCGCTTTACCACGCGATCGTAGTCCCACTCTACCTTAACGCGTCCCTTTACGTAGTGTGTTTATGTGAGAGCAGCCCCGTAGCGTGAAAATTCTACAGCAGGGGCCAGGCATTCTACAACAGGGGCCAGGCCAATAGCGGGGGGGGGGGGGCAGGAAATAAATGTTACTAAGTAGAGCAAACAAGCAGAGGGGGGGCAGACAAAACGCTACGGGCCTGTGTGAGGGAGTTTTATGAAAATGAGCGCTCACAGGTGTAAAGATAAAGCTGATATAAATTTGTGTGGACATTTTTAACGGTCCGTAATATTTAGACAATTTTCTACGTTCCGTTACAATTATTCAATAAATAAGTATCGACCCAATTAAGCTGTCAGTACTCTGTCAGTAATGAGAATAATAATTAACTTGATTTTCATCGGTTATAGCAAAAAAAAATAAAACGGATATTGCTCTGTAATAGAAGATAAATCTAGTAATGGCACGGGCGATAATTCTGTCCACCTAGGGCAGTGGTGGCGAACCTATGGCACGCGTGCCACAGTCGGGACGCAGAGACTCGTGAGTCGACACGCGACTAAAATATCACTTCCTCTGATTTTAATTGAAATGTTGGCACTATAAATAAGTAGTTTTTATTGAATTTTGGGGCACGCTGCCCCAAAAAGGTGCGCCGCAAACTAGCCGAGGGTCACTATTACTTCTGCAATGGGGGCCCCTTCAAGTATTAAATCCCATTAAATGTGATGCTAAGACGGGAGCCCCCCCCCCCCGAATCTCTGCCCTCAAATTCATAGGTACGGCTTTGATTCTATATTGGCCCTATACATCTAAGCTGTACTGTAATAATGTGCACCGGCATCTATTTTTTTTTTCTTTTTATACTAGTATCCACATCCACAAATCCATAAGTCACTACTGCCCTACAACTCAACGTTAAAAAAAAGTGTGAAATTTATTTATTTTTTAACATATAAAGAAAAAAACAACACTTGCCTGTATTCAAAATAATTCTATGTTCTTTCCTGTTCACCCGGTTCGATACTCGTTCCACTTTTTTGTGTCGTCTGCTTTCTTGTTGTTTGTTATTCACGGAACTCGTTGCCTCCCTTTTGTGTGTGTGCTTTTCTGAACGGAAAGTCCACAAGTCGGGGCGGTACCGTGTGTTGTTGTTTTTTCTTGTAGCCAGCGATTCCGGGTAATAATATATACAGGACCGATTGTTGGTTAAACTAGCGAATGAAAAGTTGTTTCTGCCTGTACATTTTTTTCCCCTCTCCACCTATATTCTGTAATCAAGGAAGTGGGTGAAGTGTACAGTTACGTTGTTTAGTCTTTTAACTAGACATGAGATTTTGAGAAACGGTTGGGTGGGGGAACTGGGGGTATCTAGAAAAAGGGGAGGAAAAGTCTTTCTCAAGTTCTCTTTCTCAATGGCGTGGCGTAGGTTTTCGCGTTACATCCTGGCATTCGAGGCGAAGTGGGGGTCGAGAGCATGACTGAAAATGTTGCTTGATCAATGTTCTCACAAGTTCCCAGATACACTGGTACACTTGATGTTCCTTGTTCCTGTTCAGACTCATGTCCCTCGATATCTACAGAATATGCCCCCCCTCCCCCAACGGGGTCCAATCCAACAGTTGGTCATTAGACGCTTTTTGTGTACTGGGTTCGAAACTAAGCCCACACTAGTAGTCACCACCTGGCTAACCAAGATCTTATGTCCCGGCATTATGTATTAGTGACTCTACGGTGGATCCCCGGGCATATGGACCTGCCCGGGAATGACCGTGCCGACGTCCTTGCAAAGTCGATACATGCCCAAGCGCAGCCCGTGGGTGCGGGTAAGAGCTCACTTGAGGCAGCGTGTGGTTGTCGGGTTTGGACCAGCCCCGTAGCGTGAAAATTCTACAGCAGGGGCCAGGCATTCTACAGCAGGGGCCAGGCATTCTACAGCAGGGGCCAAGCATTCTACAGCAGGGGCCAGGCATTCTACAGCAGGGGTCAGGCAATAGCAGGGGCCAGGCAATAGCAGGGGGGCAGGAAATAAATTTTACTAAGTAGAGCAAACAAGCAGAGGGGGACCAGACAAAACGCAGGCGGGCCCGGCCCCCTGCCCCCCCGCACGCTACGGGCCTGGTTGGGACAATGGGGTGACGGGCAGAAATGTTCGTGGTGGGGGGTCGGGAGGGTTGAGCAGGCACTAATTGCCCAGTTCCGTACTGGGCATTGTCCTATAGGTGTGTGTAGAGAAATAGTATAGCCTAAGCTTGATGACGCAATTCGGTAGGCTCCGCCATCTTGTGTTGTAGTTTATTGTAGATTTTAGTGTATACGTCATTTGGTACAAATGACGTATATTAAACCGACAGTTGGGAGCACATGCGTTGTTTTATAATCAGTCTAGCTTTGGGCATCGATGTAGATGGTTGCATGGTTACAGTTTGATATTGTACTCCTCCTGGGTTTACCTTTATGTCAGTTTATGTTCAAGAATTAAATGATTGTTGATGTTACTTCACTGGAGTTAACTTCATGATTTGAGTTGTTTGAATTATTACACCTTCTACAAGTATTATCATTATAAGGACCCGTAAAAGTGTGTATTTTGGGAGGTTGAGGCCTAATGTTGACCCCCTTTGCCAACACTGCATAGAAGCGGAGGAAACCGTGGACCATGTGCTTTTTGAGTGGCCCCGGGCTGGCGGACCACAGGGTGGACCAGTCGGGTAGCTTGCTGGTCACTAGCAGTTGCCATATGTTGAGGGACACAGCGTGTTTGATCTGACGGGCTCTAAGAGCCCGCAGTTATAACTAAGAGAGTTCAAAGAGAGAGTAACCACGCCCGATGGGGAACAGGGTGCAGTTTGAGATGGCTCCGGGGCTTTGTGAAGCTTTAAAATAAAAGTCCTCACCCATTGGTCCTGTACGTAACGTTCTCAACAAGTGGGTTACCGGTAGCAAAATCGAACCTAGTTACCGATTAGGCAAACTAAACGACCTCCTTGCCCCGCCCCCTCCCTTCCCTCAAACCATCAAAGGGGCTTCATCCAATACAATTTCATATTCAATACGATGCTACAGTGGCATCGTATGTACTTTTTGTCTAATCCTTCGCCTAACCCCAAATTCTCTGAAAGGCTCTGCATAGGGCTCCAAAAGACCTTAGAATGTACGGTAGGATAAGGATACTTACAGATTACCGCTCATTAGTGTATTAGGTGATATTATAAACATTTAATAAAAAAAAATTAATGTAACCTTTTTTCAAAATTATATTGATGAAAATTACTCAGAGCCTTCTTCTGGATTCGCGAATTAAGCCTACGTATCGACGATTCCTGTTGGTCAGATCCAGTGCCGGATTAAGTCTTCTTGATGCATAAGTGCCAATTAACTGTTCGTTAACCGAGATACGTATCAAATCTAGTGTTGTAATTTTCGTGACCTCAGGCATTTGTATATCATTTACTATTATTTTATTATAATTATTGTCATGGGTGGCTTGACCGGGTTCCCATATTGAGATGGCCTTGCCCCATGCTCTAAATGTGACAATTTTATTTAAGAAACCTGAACATTTATTGTTAAACATTGTGTCCTAAGTTAAATTTAAATATTTTTTTATATTCTAAACAGTGCTCGATTTAAGAAAAAACCAGTGCCGGGGATGAACAAAAATTTCTGCTGAGCCGGGGATAAATGTCATCCCTTACGGGGATGAAAAAAGCTTAACCAGAGCCGGGGATGTCACTTCTCAGTGCCGGGGATATCCCCAGCATCCCCAGCGGCGGCGAGATGCCAACAATTTTTTTTGAGGATCTTCAATTTACAATCCATGGGCCAACGAGTAACTAATTTATTTTCATAGACAAAAACCAACAAAATAATAAAAATAATTGGGGAAAACATATGTCTTAATTAACATAGAGGGTGTTTCATAAAGTACGCAGTTTTTTAATTGCGCAGGTTTTTTTTTGTTTGAAGATTCTCAGCACTGTTCCCATCATTTTCGTCATCTATTATCACTCCGATTAGAAGACCATTTGTCGTTTTTCCATTTTGTAGCCATCCAGCGGTTCAGTATCGAGCAACGCATTCTTATTGTAAAAACTCATTACAAAAACGGGTAGAGCAACGCAGAGACTCTGTAAACTTCGCGCGATCTTTGGACGTGACAATGCCCAGACCGCAACAACAGTTTCGAGGTTGGTACAGAAATTCGAAGAATCTGGGTCAGTTGCAACCAGAAAATCGCCCGGTCGAAACCGTAATGTTCGAACGCAACAAAACATTGCGGTAGTGCAAGACAGTGTGAATGTGAGCCCCGTGAAGTCGCTTCGCCGTCGTTCGCAACAGTTGGGTATGTCAACATCTTCGGTGCATCGAATACTGAAAAAAAGATCTTCATATGCACCTCACAAGATTCAGTTGACACAAGAGCTGAAACCAGCAGATCATGCAAAACGGCGAAGATTCGCCGATTGGATTTTGACTAGACAACGAGAGGACGAAAATTTAAAAAAAAAAATCTTCAGTGACGAGGCACATTTCCATCTCTCGGGGTATGTCAACAAACAAAACTGTCGCATTTGGGGTGACGAAAACCCTGGAGTGATCCAAGAGCACGAAATGCATCCCCTACGAGCCACGGTTTGGTGTGGTTTTTGGGCAGGAGGCGTGATTGGCCCCTTCTTTTTTGAAGATGATGATGGAAATTCAGTTACTGTAAATGGCAACCGTTATCGGGACATGATCACTAACTTTTTGTGGCCTGCTCTGGAAGAAATGGAAGATGACGGAATTGATGAAATGTGGTTTCAGCAGGACGGGGCTACCTGCCACACATCCCGGGAGACAATCACCTTGCATCGTGAAAAATTCCCTGAGCATCTGATCTCACTTCACGGCGGCGACCAAGAATGGCCTCCGAGGTCATGTGACCTCACACCTTGTGACTTCTTTTTATGGGGATATGTGAAGTCACAAGTTTACGTGAACAAACCTCAAACGATAACCGAACTGAAGATGAAAATTCAACGGGTAATCGGCGAAATCGACAGGCACGTCTGCGAAAGAGTTATCGTTAATTGCAACGATCGGATGACTGCCTGCAGAGAAAGTGAAAGAGTTATCGTTAATTGCAACGATCGGATGACTGCCTGCAGAGAAAGTGAAAGAGTTATCGTTAATTGCAACGATCGGATGACTGCCTGCAGAGAAAGTGAAAGAGTTATCGTTAATTGCAACGACCGGATGACTGCCTGCAGAGAAAGTGAAAGAGTTATCGTTAATTGCAACGATCGGATGACTGCCTGCAGAGAAAGTGGAGGTGGACATATGCTCGATATCATTTTCCATTATTAAATTGACGTATATGTTGAATGAAATTAAATAACAATTTTGAGTTTTGCATCGATTTTGGCTGATTTATTGCATTTTTAAAAACTGCGTACTTTTTTGGTTCAAACAAATTTGAAGCTGCACATTAATAGGATAAACAATGAATTTATTTTTAACAAACAATGCAATTTTTTCATTTATTCTCTGTTTATTGAAATCAAATATTCCATTACTCATAATTATTTCAATTATTTAAACAAATAATGACGCTGTTCCATAACTAATTCTTTTGTTGGTTTGTCTGAAGGTGCATCGCTGGCAGAACGCCTTCCGTCTTTTAACCACATTGTGGCATACAACTTTGCATCAAAATATTGAAGTGGTGGACCATTAATTTTAATAAACAGCAAGTGTTTGATGGTTTCGACGTCTAATGACTTATGACGTAAACAAACCGTTACCATCACTTGGTACTTCGACTTAAATGCAGCCCCGCTCTTCAACTATTTTTGTCAGATTTGTGTATAAACTTGTTGAAACAATATAGGAGTCCCCGGGCCTAAAAATGAAAACAGCACAGTATGAATTGCAATGAATGACTGTCAGAGCAGACGCGGTTCTAGGAGTAGGCCGGGAAAAAACGATATACGCCCCCCACAGCCTACTATCCCCTGGCCTTTCCGAGGACCAATTCCTAGATCCGCCTTGTGTCAGCGTATTAATATCAGCACCATAAAGAGAAAAATCATTTTAGATTACACTGTTATGTTTAATTTTACAATATATGACGTATCTTATAGTTATGAATCAGTCTTGAAAACATATATTACACTGTTTACGAGCTAATGGTTTTACTCTACCGTTACCATTAAACATAAATCTAGTGCGTGCAGAATAAAGCACTATTTTATCAATCCATCCAACTACTTAGGTGTTTTGATTTTTTTGAGATTTCACTCCTTGAAATTGTTTTTTTTTTTTGTAAAAGACAATTTTGTTTTGGGTTAACGTTTGAACTTTTTTACGAGGCGGCTCTTTAGACATCCTAATTAATTTAAAATTATAAAATAAAAATATTTACTTTAAATCTTTGTCTGGATTTCTATATAAAATTTTTTTTTTCGATTGATAACTTGTACCTTACGACTTACGAGCGACGAATGAAAAGTGAACATAAAATTAGAACCAAAGATTACAACAAAAAAAATACTTCCAACTCTTAGAAGCGCAGTACTAAATTTTGAAGTCAAACGGAAATATTTACCAGTGCTCGCTCGATTTAAGAAAAAAACAGTGCTGGGGATGAAAAAGAATTTCCGCAGAGCCGGGGATAAATGTCATCCCCGGCAGGGATGACATTAGCTAAAGCAGAGCCTGGGATGACAGTTTCTCATTGCAGTGCCGGGGATATCCCCGGCATCCCCGGCGGTAAATCGAGCACTGTTTCTAAATGTTCGTGTCTATAATCATGTGGACAGGCCCGTAGCCAGAGGGGGATTAGGAGGGGGGGGCTGAGCCGCCCGTGCATGACCTGAGCCCCCCCGTGCATGATTTGAGCTTTTTGACAAAATTTTAATAATAACGGCTATAAAACATCAATCATTTTGTTCAATAAATCAATAACAATAAAAACTTAAAAGTTTATATTTTGGCAATCATTCAGGCTATTTTACTTACATATATAGCTTATCTAATTTTTGGGCATAAAAGATTGAATCTTATTGAAGTTCACTTCTGGGTATTTTGGGCAGCATTGGCATTTGGGGCTTCAACAGCCGTGTGTGAGAAAAGTTTCTCACACGAATGCTCACCCCATATCGCAGATCAATGTTACAAAAGCGTCTAAGCAATCTTTTCCTGCTTACATTTGAAAAAGATTTAACAGACAATCTGAATGCTGAAACATTTTTAGGTAAATTCAGTGCTAAACCACGACATTTGCAAATTTGAAACGTATTATAATATACGTTGCAACCAGTGCCGACGAGTGTGGGGTGGGGGCAGGAGGAGCCAATGCCCAGGGGCCCGGCGAATCAACTTTTTAAAATATTAATATCAGCAGGGGGCCCATGTCACCCCTGCCCAGGGGCCCGAAATTTCTGTCGATGGGCCTGTTTGCAACCTTGTAATAGTTTTATATATTGGTATCTTCTGAGGACAACTAGCAACTTAAATAAGTTAATAAAATAACATTGACTTCTGACTTCATTTTTATACATATGTATAATAAAATAATAAAGTACAAACTCCGTGACTTCTGATTGATGTTATTTAATTTGCAAATTTACTTTTTAGCAGAATTAATTTTATTTTAAATTAAATAATTGCGACTGTTGTTGTTGATAGATCTGTTCTTTGTTTTCAATATTTTAGAAGAAATATCACACAAATAGCTAAGCTATATTCGTGCATCTTTGTCGTTCTTCCCGGGTTGTTAGTTAAACAAACAGTATAATAATATAAATCAGGTATCTATTATGTAACAATTGTGTAGCAGAACAAATGGTCAATATATTTATAACAGGAATCAGAAATTGCTCAGCCTCAATACATTTTTATCATTAAAACGCTTTACTATTTAAATTATTTTTAACAAAACTGCAACATGCCATGCATTATTGAAACGTAGTTAAAATTATATATTTCTAATTAATAGCTAAACAATCGGTACTAAAATGCACCATTCCAGATATGGAACTGCAAAAAATTTCTTGGGGAGGGGACTCACTGAGATCCCCTCCCCAAACCCCTCCTCTCCGTTCGCAAGCTTTCGGCGCTTCGCGCCTCCATTTTCGCCTCCCCCCGATCATTTCTTCTACCCCACTAGGGGCGGATTTAGGGGGAGGTGCCGGGGGGACATGCCCCACCCCCCGTTATCGCAAGTTTAGGTTATACATCATTAAATTATCGAAATATTTTTTGTTCTGACCAATTTTCAACAATGAAAACAGTTTTGCCCCCCCCCCACCCCGGGGTCAATGTTTTGCCCCCCCCCGTTCAAAGTTGCCTAGATCCGCCCCTGTGCCCAAGGATCATTTCTTCGGCACCCCCCCCCGAAAAAGATTTCTTCGCCCCCTTCCGAAAATGTCTTCGCCCCCCCTCCCAATTCAATATCCATGGCTACGGGCCTGACAAATAATTACAATTGTTGATTTAAATCCAGCTCCTTATTACTGATCAAGCTTTATGCAATACAACGTTACACATGTAGTACTTAATTTACGCCTGAGTGTATCTCTCTCTCATGTAGTACATTATGTCTGACTATATATCTGTCTGTAGTAAATTACGTCTGACTGCCCTCTCTGTCTGTGTAGTACATTATGTCTGACTTTATCTCTTCTGTCTGTGTAGTACATTAAGACGGACTTTATCTCTCTGTCTGTGTAGTTCTTTATGTCTGACTTTATCTCTGTCTGTGTAGTACATTATTCTACTTTATCTCTCTGTCTGTGTAGTACATTATGACGGACTTTATCTCTCTCTGTCTGTGTAGTTATTTATGTCTGACTTATTTCATTCGTGAGTACATTATGTCTGACTTTATCTCTCTCTGTCTGTGTAGTACATTATGTCTGACTTTATTCTCTCTGTCTGTGTAGTGATTTATGTCTGACTTTATCTCTGTCTGTGTAGTACATTATGTCTGACTTTATCTCTCTCTCTGTCTGTGTAGTACATTATGTCTGACTTTATCTCTCAGTCTGTGTAGTGCTTTATGTCTGACTTTATCTCTGTCTGTGTAGTACATTATGTCTGACTATATCTCTCTCTGTCTGTGTAGTACATTATGTCTGACTTTAGCTCTCTCTGTCTGTGTAGCACATTATGTCTGACTTTATCTCTCTCTATGTAGTACATAAAGTACATTATGTCTGACTTTATCTCTCTGTCTGTGTAGTACACAGTCTGACTATATCTCTGTCTGTCTGTGTGGTAGGCCTTTTTCATTAACTCTTGATTATCTGGGGTTGCCTTGATCCAGTGTACTGGTTGTTAAGGTAAACTCTACGTGTCAACATGTATGCCGCGGGTTCACAACCCACCAGGTCTATTGGTGATGGCATCTCAGAATGGCACATCGCTAAATAGACTAGACATCGCTAAATAGATTAGATATCGTTAAATAGACTGGACATAGCTAAATAGACTAGACATCGCTCAATAGATTAGATATCGCTAAATAGACTAGACATCGCTAAATAGACTAGACATCGCTAAATAGACTAGACTCACTAGACTGTTTTCATCAGTGATAGATGAATGTCTTTCCACTGTATATTAATATTTATTAAGTTCAACATTTTCACATTTACTATGGAAATATATTGCTCTGCAGTTTACCTTAAGCAGTTTTTATAAAACAATTTCAGTCGATGGAAAATTAGTGCAAGTGAATGTAATAGTTTCAATAAAAAAATGTTAAACTATTCTTTTTTTTTCTTCCATCCACGTGAATTCTTAATTCAACTTTATTGCATTTTCTTTTCATTTTTTTTACCAATATCAATTTTCACTAAGTAAAGTGTGTGTCTTCTACATAGATATATATCTATGGTCTTCTATATTCTGCGTTTTGTGAGACACTAACAAATTATCGCTCCTTTCTGGGAGGGTGATGCATATTTAGCAGACGGCTTGTTATACAAATAACCCCGTTAAATATGTTAAGGCAGATTTATCTGCATGTCAAGGAAGGGGGAGAACTTTGTCTCATCTGCACTTGTATGACATGAAAAAGTGTGTGTGTGTGTGTGTAGGGGGGTATTTAACTTATATTCTTGAGGGAGGGTGTGAAGGATGTAGGTTTGGGTCTGTGATTGATGGCATTGTGTGGAGCTGCTGTAGTAGCGTGCGGGAGACTTAACAGTTCATACCTTGCTCTCATCTCAAATAAATAAACAAAGAAGTGCGGCTGATTCCATGCTTAATTTATAGACGAAGACTTTAAAGCAATATATTGGAATTTAGACAAAGGCACCACTATGCAATCCACAAGACTTATAAAAATATAGTCACTGAACAAGGCACACTTCCAAGCTCAAGAGCAAGTATCTAAGAAGTGACAAGTGACGTTTCACTACGTCACATAACTACATAAAATGTATAATCTCAAGACAATTAAAAAGTGTGATTAAACACATATGCACAAATAGAATCAAAACAATATTAAAATTAACATTATAACCTTCACAGAGGGGAATGTGGGAACTAAGTAAGGGTCGCTCCCTACCCCCCCCCCCCCAATTTACAGAATACATAGCTGTAAAGTAAATCATTCGTTAATAATGAGTTCATAGTATGAATATATACAGAAGTCACGAAGCCAACACAATCTTACAAACAGACCACTGGACCAACCTGATAGCCAACGCAATCTTCTAGGTAAATCACTGACCGATCTAAATGTTTCTCAAAAATTTCTGTCAGAGGTTGCAGTGAGAATTCGGGATCAGTTTTGCCGTTTAAAGTTCCTGAAGGAAATAAAAAAAAAGTGTTTTAAAGCGTGTTGTTAGATTGTGTATTTAAATGTCATGTTCATCTTCAAATAAACGATTCGAATGCTATATTTATCTTGAAATTTTGGTTGGTCGGTGCTAAAACCTTATCGCCGATGTGATTATAAGGAGTCATGTATTTTCTAAAACCGTTACCGGTGATCAGGGGGTAACCGTGACCGGGGGGGGGGGACAACACGAACACTTGTCAGGGGCCAGAGCCAATTGGGGGGAGGTGTCACATTCAAAATGAACTTTTATTTATTTCTCTCGGTACAAAATTGTAGAGAAAGGGGACAAGAGAGGCTTCCTAATATCACTGTTCTACTCAAATTGATGATAGATAGTCAGAATACACTTAACAAAGAACAATCTCACACAAAGATTTATAAAGATTACATGTATACATGCAGACTATCCCCATTATATAGGCCTACAAGCACCTCAAACTGTCCCCACGATATAGACCTACAAGCACCTCAAACTGTACCCACGATATAGGCCTACAAGCACCTCAAACTGTCCCCACGACATAGACCTACAAGCACCTATTAGGGTGGCCCAAAATAACTTTCTGTCAAATTATTTTGGAGAATTTTGTTTTTTATGTTTCCTTTGACTTCAAAACAGCACAGAAAAAATTTCATGAATATATGACTTTATTTAGTACTGCCTCATCGACACTGAAATTTTAAATCATTTTGAATTAATTTTGAATGTATGTATAAATACAGCACACAGAAAATGCTAGAAGGTTCTGGAAGGTTATATGACCTATTTCTTTGCTTGTATACTGTCCAGTGGACATGCCAATGTTTATTGAGCTAGGTACTTCCCCTAATTGAGCCTACTGGCCAATGGTATGTTTACAAACACAGCCGTCTGGCAGTTAGTTGGTACACTTTTTTCATGACCTATTTCTTTGCTTTACAAACACAGCCGTATTCAATAAGACATTTGGGGATAGTACAACTGGACCGGATGTGCTTCTATTCAAGCGCTTTTAAGACGTTTTGGCCAAAAAATAAGACAGACAGAATTTAGTATATGCCCCGAAGTTCAACTGGAGCAAAATCTCAAGCCATTAAAAGAAGTCATCACATTTTGTTGAAATATCCTGCAAATGAAAAACAACTCAAGATATTGGCCACGTGAAGATCACAAAGAACTTCTGACAGTGAATCTTATCTTCCTGGGAGGAATCCCCCCCTTGGGGTGCGTTTTCGTGTTCCAGGAGCTTATCACCATGCAAGGTAGATGTCTAGAATAATTTATCTCTTCTATCATCAATTCAAGCTGACTAAGCATGAAGACAGATCAATTGCAGAATTTGGTATCTTTGCATCCATGGTTTACATTAAAGCTTGGATTCAGTGTCCTATTCTAGCAGACGCACCTCTGAATGATCTGGATTTCATCAAGCTTCTTATTGATTATAAGAATGTTTCTTCCTTCATTTCTCAGACTGCATTGAAAACGATTGGCCGACATCTCTGGTACCTTAGTGCAGAACTCATTCCTCTGGTTCTCTTTTCTCAACGTGTCTCAGTGGATGAGAAAAACAGCCTTGCTGCTTGCTTGAGGCAATTCATGGAGAAATCTTCTGATGATCAGAAAGAAGAAAGGTGTATCCGCAGCACAAATGATCCTTCAGCATTTCATAATGTGACATTAAAGGATGACCTCGTCATCGCTGCTCGTCTTTGATGTTCTTCTGCTACCCCCCAAATTTTCTCATGACTGGTGCTTCCACCTGGCAACAAACTCCATCCTTTCAGAAGGCAACAGCAGTGGTCTCTTCCTTGAAAGTTGTCAATGACTGTGCCGAGCGGGGTATTGTACTGGCGTCATCATTCCACTCATCTCTCACCAAATCAGAGGAGAAAAAGCAGTACTTGCTCCGAATTGTTGAACAGCATCGGAAAGAGTTTCCAGATGCAAAAAAAATCAACTCTGCAGATGAGATCGCAACTTGAAGACCTTCAAGATTCAGAAAGTACAGACTAAAAAACTTTTAAAGTGTATTTTTGAATGGCATAACTTACTTAGAACTACTCTGCAATACAGTCAGGTTAATGTGTCATGTAACTAGTATTATTTTACTGTTTAATTCCTACTGTGTAATATAATTGTTCTTTGTATCTAAAAAAAAACACATTTTAAACCTTGCAAAATTTTCATTTAATGAAACTGCCGAGATAACAAGTGCACTGAGGCAGTATTTATAGAAGCCCAAATGGTGTAAAATTTGGTATATACATGTTTTAAATCTCAGTGAACCAGAAAACTAAAATGCTCATTTTTCCATTATAAAGTGAGCCACCCTATATATATATATATATATATATATATATATATATATATATATATATATATATATATATATTGGAATTGTGTTTTATAATGTTGTGGTTATTTATACTAATATGAAAAAAAAAATATTTTTTAAAATACTTTTTAGTAGCCATATCCCTCCCCCCTCTTTTCAGTGATATAAAAAAACATCAATCAAGTAGACAACGTATTCGATACTTTGACTGATTTCTGACATGAAAGACACGGAGCAGAGTGAAAACCAGCACCATTCAAGGTGTGATTTCATTGTGGGAAGTGTTATTTTCTTGTTCCAATACCATCCTGTCACTTGCAATGCTTCTATTTATACGCACACATTTACCGTAGGCACAGATTTATAGGCACACATTTACCGTAGGCACAGATGATGACGACAGACTGAGCCCCTTTCTCCAGCGCAAATTTAATGGTGGGTATCGTGGCCTTCAGTTTCCTGCAGGACTCCTCCGTGGCGGTGCAGGACAGTTCTAGTCTGATCATGACACGGATGTCGCTCAAGTCACACTTATCGATGCTCAGGCGGCGAATTTTTTTCAACTGTTATCCAATGCGAAATGAATGAATGATTACTTTCAAAAACAAAACAGAATTTTTTGCCAGGCCCGTAGCGTGCCGGGGTGGGGGGGGGGCTTTCGGACCTCCCTCCCCCTGCGTTTTGTCTGGTCACCTCTGCTTGTTTGCTCTTCTTAGTAACATTTATTTCCTGGTCCTCCCACCCACTATTTGTCTGGCCCCTGCTGTAGAATGCCTGGCCCCTGCTGTAGAATTTTCACGCTACGGGGCTGCTGTTTGCACATTTAGGCAAGAGTGAAATAAATAAATGGCATTTTTTTTCAAAAAAAAGACGACATATTCATGCTATATAATTATGGTGGTAGTTTCAATCGCTCAGCTGTATATTAACATAAATAACGGTTGGTCTCGTTCTACAACCGGTATATAGGGTTGGGAAAGCTTCGTCTTCTGTCGTTTCGACCATGGGTAGGCATGATTTAAGCACCCTCTATAAAATATATTCCTTGTAACTTTACTCAAAACATTGATACAATAACATCAATGCCTGCGATGATAAAATGTTTATATCAATTTAGAAACATTTAAAAAAAAAAAAAGATACACGGCACAAAAGAGCAACCCCATTTCTCTTGTCTGCCTGCACACTTTTACAATCTCACAATACTGCGGTTCAAAGTAGCCTAAATAAACTTGAATATTATACATTTCCAGAGTTAATTGTTTTCTGTCTATTCAATAGAATTGATTTTGAAATGTCAAATATGTCAATGTAAATTGTGTGTGGTGTAGTCTGTGGGACGTTTGTGTGACGTGTTCGCGTGTGAGAGGTGTGTTGTGTGAGGGATGAGTGCGGGGTGTGTGTGACGTGTGCGTTTGTGAGAGGTGTGTTGTGTGAGGGATGAGTGTGGGGTGTGTGTGACGTGTGCGCGTGTGAGAGGTGTGTTGTGTGAGGGATGAGTGTGGGGTGTGTGTGACGTGTGCGTGTGTGAGAGGTGTGTTTTGTGAGGGGTGTGCGTGTGGTGTAATGTGTGTGAATTGTGTGACGTGTATGTGTGTGTGTGTGAAAGATGTGTTGTGTGACTTGTGTGGTGTGTGTGGCGTGCGTGTAGTGTGGTGTGTTGTGTGAGGTGTGTGTAAGTGGCGTTTGTGTATGTAAGCTTTGAGGTGTGTGTGAGATGTGTGGTGTGTGTGTAGTGTGTGTATTCATGCGTGCGAGCCTGCGTGTGTGTGTGGTGTAAGTGGTGTGTGTGTGTTTGAGGTGTATGGTGTGTGTGTGGTATGTTTTAATAATTTTGTTTCGTAAATGATCAAAACTTTATTGGAAATGGATCAATACTTACGATGTATCAATCAATACTTACGATCTATCAATCAATACTTACGATGTATCAATCAATACTTACGATGTATCAATCAATACTTACGATCTATCAATCAATACTTACGATGTATCAATCAATACTTACGATGTATCAATCAATACTTACGATCTATCAATCAATACTTACGATGTATCAATCAATACTTACGATCTATCAATCAATACTTACGATGTACCAATCAATACTTACGATCTATCAATCAATACTTACGATGTATCAATCAATACTTACGATGTATCAATCAATACTTACGATCTATCAATCAA
The DNA here is from genome assembly GCA_021962125.1 of Bulinus truncatus. Lineage (NCBI taxonomy): Eukaryota > Metazoa > Mollusca > Gastropoda > Planorbidae > Bulinus > Bulinus truncatus. Next base: position 1,617,523 of record JAGDYQ010000167.1, read on the forward strand.
TACTTACGATGTACCAATTAATACTTATGATCTATCAATCAATACTTACGATCTATCAATCAATACTTACGATCTATCAATCAATACTTACGATGACTTCGTCATCAGTTTTTTTCCTCCATAGCCAAAGATAGAATTTGTCGCTGTCGATGACCTTCTTGGGCTCAGACAGCTTACAAACTCTCTTAGTTGGCAGCGCCTTGACATAAATACACTATAGTCAAACACTGACGCTTGTAAGTTAAAAGGACTATACATTTTGACCAGACTTCTACATGTAAATGTAACGGTCTGTATTCAGGGGGCTGGGAAGTCTATTACAAGAACAGAAATACAAAGTCTAGTGGTATATTTCAACAGATGATAACGTGGATGTGTCACAGTTGACCGACTTAGATACAAATTTTACACGCCCGATGTACTATTTAGTGGTTTGGTTTTTATAATTCAATTTAAATTATTAATGATGCAATCAAATAATAAGACAAATAACAATAAAGTCAAAAGCACAATCGCTCAATCTTAGTAATGAAGCTAGTGAAAAAATACTACATTACGTCTTTTGATCAATAATATAATTAAAGTTAACTTAACCCTAAAGGGCTATGGGGTCAAATGAAGTGTAGAATGCATCTGATTCTGTACCCTCGGCATATGAAATGATTTTGTGTTTATAACAACGCCCAGCCGTCTTTACTTCCCCAACTTAAATTCAGGAAAAAGATTTAGAGCTGTGTGGACTTGTGATACTTTAGCCAACGTTTACTAATAACCTGGAGTAGTTCACTTGGTTCTCACCGAGGATCAAACCAAGGACCCTCAGGTCGACAGTCCAATTTCAGTGTGCTACCTTTACATTGCTTTATATTCGTTAGTGACCGTGATTAAAATGGCGGGTCTATTAAGAGCATCAATTAGTTCCAGGAGTGTCTCAATGTTAATTTGATAGAGTATTTTATCCCTGATGAATCAAGCACATGTTTTTAAAAAGTATTCGATTACATGTTTTTTTAAGCGAGCGTTTGTTTAGTCAGTGTACACAACACGCACACACACACAATCCCAAACTCGGAAGTCGATTTAGCGTGTGTGGTTGGTGTGAGTATTTATATTTTATCGTAAAGAATAAATAAGTCAAACAGATTGAACGACTTCCATTCGCCTGCATGTATCTCCCGTGGTGCCTCCATGGTATTTGCACTATCGGCTATGGTGGGATGAAAAAAAAAAAGGCACTGCAAAAAAAAAAAACGCCGCCCCATTTGTGGTTTCTAAGATCTAAGAGATAAACATATCACCCTAAAAGGATGAATTGGAAAAAAAAAATAAAAATATAGGGGAAATAGCCGTGATATTATGATGAGATAATCTTACGAGATCGTCTCCCTTGAGAAGATAAACTATCACGGTAGCATGGGGGGGACAAAGGAATTTTTTTTTTTTAAAGAATTAAAAAAAAATGTACAAACACATTATGTTAGTTTGCAAAGTTTTATTGAATGTTATTTTAATATTTTATTGCCTAGATGATGAAGTAGAATTCTGGCTCTGCCTTAAATACAATAGTTGATTCTGAGCAATGCGCACCAGAGATGTGTGTCATCCTTGATGTAGATGATAAGATGTTTGGTATTAATTTTTTTTAAATCACTTTAATCTGGTTCTTTGCCTATCGCATGACGGGGGCCGACAGTCTGGCTATTCTTTTGGAGCATTTAGCCTGAAATAATTGGGTCATTTCAAATAATACGCCAAGTGGAGCAATTTAGGCCGTGGGAATAAGTAAGTCACTATAGCTCAATATTATTTAAGTCAGTGGGGAAAATGAGATGTTTATCTTTATTCCTTTAACCCCCCCCCCCCGAATGGGAGTGGTTGGTTTCTACAGTGCCCTTTTTACATCCCTGGCACAGCCGTGTGTGCAATAGAAATGAAGGCACCACGCGGGGGAGGGGGGCATAGCTAGATGGCAGTAGAATTCAAGCCGGTAATCTACAGTGAGCATATTAGACTGCAGCATGCAAATTGGACTGCAGCATGCAAATTGGACTGCAGCATGCAAATTGGACTGCAGCATGCTAATCGGGCTGCGGTGTGTGCACTACGGACTTACAGCATGACGATCGAGCTTCTGCATCGTTGATGGGTCGACTCACACAACCAATGCGTTACCGTGTCACAGGTTTCAGTTAATGTGATTGGTCAATATTACACTGGCTACGAACGGCTCGATTGCCGCTTGGCAAGAAATCTGGCTCGTTAATCTGATAATAGCGTGTGTGTTATGCGTTAAATCGAAACTAAAGAATTAATACAACAGTATTCCAGTTTAAAATACAATTATTAAAAAAATCGGATCTGCCCGAAACCAAAAATAACCCAGCCAATCGATCAAGCCTAAAATGACATAACTATTATGCAAAGGTTTTTTTTTGCAGGGTACAGCTAGTAAAACTTTATAAGTCGTTGAGCAATGACAATTTTACCATCATAAAATAGATATGGACGATTGCAATGAGACACATTATATGTCGGTCAACTGTGACGTTTGGACGTTATGGTTTTAAGAAACCATTCCACAAGACTTTGTATTTCTGATCTTGAAATAGACACCACCACCACCCCCCAACCCCACCTCTTGTGAATAGAGACACAATATTCTCCATGACAAAACACTATTTTGAAAACGTTCGAGTTCATTTATTAAAATCATATAGAGTGCGACACTAGTTTTGTTTTTACCAATATTTAAGCAAAGAAGTAAACTGCAGAAAGAGGCTGTGATGTCACACAGTAGGCCAACAACACTGGCCTGTAAAAGTGAACATTTCTATAGTTTGTGTGTTTGTTTATTTTTAGAGCATTTTCGAAAAAAAATGCTCTATTGTCCCCATTTTGTCTGTCTGTCTGTCTGTCTGTCCGTCCGTCCGTCATCACCCTAGATCTCAACAACCATAAGTCCTAGACCCATGATGCATAATATCATTTTGTAGGTCTTGGCCTGCCAAGAAATGCCTTTTTTCCATTTTGCGATCTGACCACTCAGGGCCGTAAAAGGGGCCTTATAAAGTACCGTTTTTTACTATATAAGCTATATTAATAATGGACCACCCTATATCTCAGCAACCATAAGTTCTAGACCTATGATGTATATATCATTGTGTAGGTCTTGGCCAGCCAAGTGTACATCAAAAGTCCATTTTGCGATTTGACCTCTCAGGGCCAAAATATAAGAGTTTTTTATGTACCGTTTTGCTTATATTTTAAATATAAATAATAAAAGCTAATCAAAGGGGCGTAATCATTATTTATTTTTGTAACAGTTATTCAACATGACTTACTTCCCGTACTTTATATAAAACAACAATTGACGGAGTTTTCTGACGATTAAATGACTACAATTTAGAATGTTTCAATTATGAGTCCTATTTCAGTGACCACAAACCACTTGTAGTTAGATTTAAGAGAAAATAATTTTGTTTTCAAATATAAAGAAACGTCCTTTTAATATCTTTTTTCAGATATATGCATTACACAATTGAATTTATAAACATTTCCGAAATTTACAAATATTTACTGAAAGATAACAAACATACTGATACATAACATGAAAATGCGCTAACACGTCCTGTGTCCAGAATGGAACAGGCTTAATTGCTTGTTTAATATTGCGTGTTATTTTTTTAATATCATATTTTTACAGTGTCAAAAAATATAGAGCAAAAGATTTTTTTTAGTTTCCATACTAGATAGTATTACAATTGGATTATTGTACTTTGTATGAATGGCAAATATATTCTCGAACTGCATATATTGGCCTATTCTTTACAACGACATGTAGTTTTTTGTTTACTGTATTAAGAACAAAGATTAAACTATGATGATACACATAATAGTCAGTTGTAATTTTAATGTACAATACTATGATCTAGTTGTGAATAAATAAAAGGTAAAACTGTTCGCTTGGGAATTAATATAGACCAACTGAAATCATCTTGTTTAGTTGTAATTTAGTAAAAAAAAAACATAGTCTGAATGTAATCCAAATGTAGAGTTCAATCGCCTAGTAGTAAATTTATCAAAGTTCCAGTCCACAGAGCCGTAGCTGGCTATTGTGGCGCCTTGTGCAAGCTACATTTTTTGGCGTCCTGCTCCCAATCCGAAAAGTGCCAAAACATTCAACAGAGCTCTTAAATTCGGCTGACGTTCCTAGTTCGGGGCGCCCTGTGCGATCGCACTGCAAGCTTCACCCTTCCAGCGCTACTGCCAGTCCACAAGGTCTTATTGTCATTATTAAGAATACAGTCCCTAAAATCTTCAGTTTACTATGGAATGTCTTACTTGTAATGCCGCCTTCTTCACAGATTGTATCTCCTCACCGTTGGGGGGATATTTCTTTTTAGGACACGCTAATCTATTCCAGTCCACAGATCGTGGATCGATACATGACCTGCGTGTACAACATAAATCAAAGTTTATTTTTTCAGTGGAATTCAATCAATTATATTGAATCTAAATGAAGATTGACCTTACTGGCCATCAACTGATCACTCAAGTTCTCTTCTAAGTTCCGTGTAAATTATACGATTGATCTTCTAAACTGCCATTGTATCTATTGTGACATTAACCGTCATTGTATCTATTATGACATTAATCTTCTAAACTGTCATTGTATCTATTGTGACATTAATCTTCTAAACTGTCATTGTATCTATTGTGACATTAATCTTCTAAACTGTCATTGTATCTATTGTGACATTAATCTTCAAAACTGTCATTGTATCTATTAGGGGCTGTCCATTATTTATATCAACAAATTTTAGGCGATTTTTACCTCCCCCCCTCCCCCTTGTCAACAACTTGTCAAACTTCCTGAGACCACCACCCCCCCTATAAAATTACGTCAACATTTGATAACCCCCTCCCCCTAAAAAAGGTGGCTTCCAAAATGTTTATGTGGCAAATAGTAGGAATATAGTTAGTTTAATTAAAATACTGAATGTTAAGCGAGTGTGTAACACAAAACTACAAACGCTGCTTAATTTTCCTATTTATTAAGTAATTATATTAAATTTTTAAAAAAGTAACATTGTTGACGTCAACTTTTCTTGACCTCCCCCCCCTCTCCATTGTCAACAATTGTCAAAAATTTTCTGACCCCCCCCTCCCCCCTATTTTTTGACGTAATTAATGGACAGCCCCTTATAAGACTGTTCTTCTTGGCAGCCATTGTTATCAATGGTTGTGATATGCTCACTAGCTAAAAATCCTAGCCAAAACAGATTTATAAAACCATGTTTAACATCCATTTTATTAACTATCTTATTCCTACTATATGTAAAACATACAGCTTATGTAACTTTAATATTTATTCTGTGTGTTGAACATACACTTTACAAAAAATGTGTATTTATGCTATACATGTAGAACACACAGTTTATAAAACTATGATATTGATACTATATGTAGAACAAATAGTTTATAAAACTATGATATTGATACAATATGTAGAACACACAGTTTATAAAACTATGATATTGATACTATATGTAGAACAAATAGTTTATAAAACTATGATATTGATACAATATGTAGAACACACAGTTTATAAAACTATGATATTGATACTATATGTAGAACACACAGTTTATAAAACTATGAAATTGATACTATATGTAGAACACACAGTTTATAAAACTATGACATTGATACTATATGTAGAACACACAGTTTATAAAACTATGACATTGATACTATATGTAGAACACACAGTTTATAAAACTATGACATTGATACTTACAGAGGTGGCTGTGGATACTCACACTCCCAGCAACAGTGCCTGTGGTATAGAACAAATACTTCAACCAATAGACCAAATTAATAGAAAAAAATGAAAATCGTGGACGTGCCGGCTCATAAAAGGCCATGACGAGCAATGGGGAGACAATCCCTGACATGGTTACCAGATTTACGGTCTTCTCGACAGTTAAGTCGGTTTTCATAGAATTTCAGCTGTTTGTTTTTTTTTGAAGTTTTAAGTAATTAGTCAGTTTAAAGGTAACAAACAATGTAGGTTTCATTACATGAATTGAATACTGTGTACATATGACATAAATCGCAGTTGGTAACAGTTTTTTTTTTTTAAATTGAATACACTTTTGTTTCATTTATAAAGCTTTATTTTGTATTAATGAAATTTATTCACGGGTCAAAGGGGGTGAGGGTGAATGTTGCTTGATTCATTACAGGCCAGCACGCCCATAAGTCAAGTGTAATACGCTGATCCAGTCCTCACAGATGTCATAGTAAATGTACACTTGGAGAGTTGCATTATCAAGCAAGTATTAATAATTAAAAAAAACTGTAAACTGACCCAAAAAAAATAATAAAGAATTACAGATTTTTTAAGTAGTAAATGAAAAGCAAATCAATTGGCATGAGAGATTTTTGTCAGGCGTCCAAATGCCAATGGTAAAATTTAAAAAGAATACAGCGCATATATTAGTGTATGGTATTCATCAATCATTTGTAATAATACATGTGTGTGTGTGCGTGTGTGTGTGGGTGTGTGTGTGTGTAAATAAATATATATCTAAATATATATATACAAATTATATTTAATGTATACATCAACTAAGTATGTGTTAGTATAGAAGCTCTCAAAGACTGGGTCGCGACAGAATTTCAATTCATAATTGATTTATCCAGAATTCATATTTGCTGTAATATTAATCTATTTCTTAGCATGTTAAAATTTGGTACATTGCAAAACTAAACCTGGAAAATATATGTGTACAATTAATGACGCTTCAATTCTCTTTTGTTTTTCTGTTCTTTTTTTTTCCTCCTCAGGTAAAAAAACACAGTGAGTCGTCAAAGCAAAACCGATTGTCAGGGTGGGTAACAAAGCTAACAGTTTGACTCCAACTGTGCTAGTAAGTTGCTCGTACAAAGCCATGCGTGGGTAGTATAATACTACTTATTATCGTAAGTATTATGGTTGTAAGCGTATATAGGCGTCTACAGTAATTGTGTTGTACATCTGGCGATATTGGACCATAGTACTTGTAAACAACAACATTTCAACTCACCTCGTACCACAAAACTCTCCACACACAACTTTCGGTACTGCCAGTTCATCCAGTCTACAAGATGTTTCTGACAGATGAATGTTCATATAACTATATTACCAAATTGTGTATGTGGCTACAACACAGCTGTTAAAGACATTATCAAAGTATGTATGTGGCTACAACGCAGCTGTTAACGACATTATCAAAGTATGTATGTGGCTACAACGCAGCTGTTAACGACATTATCAAAGTATGTATGTGGCTACAACGCAGCTGTTAACGACATTATCAAAGTATGTATGTGGCTACAACACAGCTGTTAACGACATTACCAAAGTATGTATGTGACTACAACACAGCTGTTAACGAAATTACCAAAGTATGTATGTGGCTACAACACAGCTGTTAACGACATTACCAAAGTATGTATGTGGCTACAACACAGCTGTTAACGACATTACCAAAGTATGTATGTGGCTACAACACAGCTGCTAACGACATTACCAATGTACGTATGTGGCTACAAAACAGCTGTTAACGACATTACCAATTTACGTATGTGGCTACAACACAGCTGTTAACGACATTACCAAAGTACGTATGTGGCTACAACACAGCTGTTAACAACATTATCAAAGTACGTATGTGGCTACAACACAGCTGCTAACTACATTACCAAAGTATGTATGTGGCTACAACACAGCTGCTAACGACATTACCAATGTACGTATGTGGCTACAAAACAGCTGATAATATATTACCAAAGTGTGTATGTGGCTACAACACATCTGCTAACTACATTACCAAAGTATGTATGTGGCTACAAAACAGCTGCTAACTATATTACCAAAGTGTGTGTGGTTACAACCTTCCCCCTTGGGTGGCGGTTTCCGTGTCATCCAGTACACAGACCGTCTGTTGGGACAAAAGTCAAACATTTTATAGGGCGAACCATTCCAAAATAAAAATGCCTAAAATACACACAAAAAATATAAATATCGAGTGACATTAGTTCATTTTAAAAACTCATTGATTTATTTTGTTCTGGGAATGTTCTCTGTACTGTGGGAATCTGTTGTGTACAGGAATTTACATAGGATTTTATAATTTCATTATTTTGTGTGAAAGAAATTACCATCAACTAAAAGCATGGGGGGAAATAATCGCTAATTTGAAAGTGTGACTACGTCATAACAATGAGACAGTGTGTATAAAGTTGTTATTATAAAATATTTCAGAAACAAATAATTTCATCAATTAGCAGATTTCAAATTACAGACCGCCGTGAAGCTCAATTACAGAATACAATCGATGAGCTACACAGGGACTAGGTGAGTTATTGAAAACAGGGACTAGGTGAGTTACTGAACACATGGACTAGGTGAGTTATTGAACACATGGACTGGGTGAGTTACTGAACACAGGGACTGGGTGAGTTATTGAACACATGGACTAGGTGAGTTATTGAACACATGGACTAGGTGAGTTACTGAACACATGGACTAGGTGAGTTATTGAACACATGGACTAGGTGAGTTATTGAACACATGGACTAGGTGAGTTACTGAACACATGGACTAGGTGAGTTATTGAACACATGGACTAGGTGAGTTATTGAACACATGGACTAGGTGAGTTATTGAACACATGGACTAGGTGAGTTACTGAACACATGGACTAGGTGAGTTATTGAACACATGGACTGGGTGAGTTACTGAACACATGGACTAGGTGAGTTATTGAACACAGGGACTAGGTGAGTTACTAAACACATGGACTAGGTGAGCTACTGAACACAGGGACTAGGTGAGTTACTGAACACATGGACTAGGTGAGTTACTGAACACATGGACTAGGTGAGTTACTGAACACAGGGACTAGGTGAGTTATTGAACACATGGACTAGGTGAGTTACTGAACACATGGACTAGGTGAGTTATTGAACACAGGGACTAGGTGAGTTATTGAACACATGGACTAGGTGAGTTATTGAACACATGGACTAGGTGAGTTACTGAACACATGGACTAGGTGAGTTACTGAACACAGGGACTAGGTGAGTTATTGAACACATGGACTAGGTGAGTTACTGAACACATGGACTAGGTGAGTTACTGAACACAGGAACTAGGTGAGCTACTGAACACAGGAACTAGGTGAGCTACTGAACACCGGAACTAGGTGAGTTACTGAACACAGGGACTAGGTGAGCTACTGAACACAGCGACTATGTGAGTTACTGAACACAGGAACTAGGTGAGTTACTGAACACAGGAACTAGGTGAGTTACTGAACACATGGACTATGTGAGTTACTGAACACAGGAACTAGGTGAGCTACTGAACACAGGAACTAGGTGAGTTGCTGAACACATGGACTATGTGAGTTACTGAACACAGGAACTAGGTGAGTTACTGAACACAGGAACTATGTGAGCTACTGAACACAGGGACTAGGTGAGTTACTGAACACAGGGACTAGGTGAGCTACTGAACACAGGAACTATGTGAGCTACTGAACACAGGAACTAGGTGAGTTACTGAACACAGGGACTAGGTGAGCTACTGAACACAGGGACTAGGTGAGTTACTGAACACAGGGACTAGGTGAGTTACTGAACACAGGAACTAGGTGAGTTACTGAACACAGGGACTAGGTGAGCTAAACACAGGGACTAGGTGAGTTACTGAACACAGTGACTGGGTGAGCTACTGAACACAGGGACTAGGTGAGTTACTGAACACAAGGACTAGGTGAGCTACTGAACAACACAGACATTACTCCTCTTTTATTAATCACCTGTTATCTTTATATTCACATGGTAATTGTTTCGGCCTAGCCAACTCTTCAATGCGGTTGTACACTGATGATAGACATGAGAAGAAAAATATTATAGTCAAGCACAGAGTCGCTATAGTCGTACATGTGTTACGTATTAAACGTATGACATGCACACACACACACACACACACGTATATATATATATATATATATATATATATATATATATATATATACAAGTATGCTCGGGCGATCTCCAAAACGTGTATAACTGTATACTCACAAGGACAACGTCTTATTTAAAATATGCATACTTCGATGTCCTCATTATTCAATACTACGTCAATACTACGTCAATACTAAGTCAATACTAAGTCAATACTAATTATAAAAGAAATATGAAGTCAGTGATCCTCTCTTTTATTTATTTTTTTTTTAAACGGGAGGAGGGGAGATGCAAAAGTCTATTTGCATCCGGGCGGCAGACGGGCTACGCTGCAATAGAGGCTAAACAAATGATCTAATTGATAATATGAAACTGCATTATATTTGAAGACAAAGACAACAGCATACGTCCACATCGTTTAGTCTTGTGTGTCTCCCTTGTGTACCAGTTAGCTTTTTTCTAACCGTTTCCCTAACTCAAAACTACTGTTTAATTTATTTATTTTTCATTTCGGAAAAAATTTTGTAACCAATTTCGTAGGCACTTTTTTAGTGATAGATTTTCTTGAAATTTTGGCAAACTTTCAATGCAAGATTCAGTAATTAATTTTTTTATTTCAAATTAATAATGATTATTTTAAAACAAATATGAGTGCAACAAATTATCATAACTTACTAAGGGATATAACCGTGTTTGAATATGACGAACGACACTAATAAATGGGCTATTTCCCTTGCATCAATAATACTACTCCAAGGCCCCACTTAACGCGGGATATATGTTCCATCAAAGTTGAGCGTAAAATGAAACAGCGTATAACGAGGTATCCCATCATGTAAATAATGGGATTAGGGGAAGATGGGTAGAAAATTGGTCAGATATTTTACCATGAATTAAGTTTTGTATAATAATAAAACAAATCTATTTCTTATAATAAAGAAACATAATAAACGAATATACATATGAAAATAAATAAAATTTTAAGTCAGTATGTTAACATTTCAGATCATTCAGTCTCTTCTATATTTCCAATTTTCTGCCTTTTTATCAAGAAGGTGTGTAATGTTCCTTTTGCGCTTTGTAAGAAGTTGGAAGTGGATAAGGCATCCATACCACCCCGTGATGCCTTTGAATTTGGTTCATTTTCGATAAATTGGCCCATATTATCTCTTATAGTGGTCAAACTGGTTTTTAGACCCGCTGTTGAAAGTTCTTTTTGCTCTTCTTCAGAATCTCTACTATCAATATTTTGTGTTCTTCTTGATCCGCTGATTCCTTGAGCTCATCATTAGAAAGACTCGCTGCTGTTTCTTGCATTACTTCTTCGACATCTTCCACATTTACCTCATCTAAACCGGTTTGTTTCACTAATTCCACTATTTCGTGTTTTTTTTTTAATATCGCCTATGATAAAAATTACAAATCTTAATATTTGTCACTATATCAATCGTTATATTATATAAACTTATACAGAATTACAATAACGTCAACAAATGTTCGAAACGATAAAAATACGTTCGATAAACTACTTCGGATATCGGGGATATTTAGGGGAATCCGACAATTCAAATAAAAGAGCGTTAAACCGAAACGGCGCTAAACGAAACAGCGTTAAGCGGGGGGACTTACTGTACATGTTGCAGATCGAGGCCAATGCTAGCACGTGAATACTGCGTGCTGGTAGGTCACACGCAAAAACTGCTTGTTTATTAGAGTTAGATGGAGGTTATATGCACAATTACTTACTTAAGCATGATAAAATTAAAATGCATTGCAAAATTTAAAAAAAAAAATAATTAAATAAATTAGAAATTGGTTAGTTTCTGTCGTGTCTTTTATCTTATTAAATTTTTTTTCATGATATTTGTTTTCTAGAAAATTGAATGCGGCATGGCCCTATAATTTTTATTCTACTTTATAAAAACCTGAATGCTGCCCCCATAGACACCATACGTGACCACCCCTACTTTACTTATTCGGTCCTGAATGAAATAGGGGGAGGCTTATTACTTTTTCGCACCCAAGTGGCAAATAGGCCAAGGCACGGTTCGGTATTCAAAGCAATCAATATTTAAATGAAAGTCAGCAATCAATAATCAAATGAAAGTCAGCAATCAATATTCAAATGAAAGTCAGCAATCAATAATGAAATGAAAGGCAGCCATCAGTATTCAAATGAAAGTCAGCAATCAATAATCAAATGAAAGGCAGCCATCAGTATTCAAATGAAGGGCAGCCATCAATATTCAAATGAAAGGCAGCCATCAATAATGAAATGAAAGGCAGCCATCAGTATTAAAATGAAAGGCAGCCATCAATAATGAAATGAAAGGCAGCCATCAGTATTCAAATGAAAGGCAGCAATCAATATTCAAATGAAAGTCAGCAATCAATAATGAAATGAAAGGCAGCCATCAGTATTCAAATGAAAGTCAGCAATCAATAATCAAATGAAAGGCAGCCATCAGTATTCAAATGAAGGGCAGCCATCAATATTCAAATGAAAGGCAGCCATCAATAATAAAATGAAAGGCAGCCATCAGTATTAAAATGAAAGGCAGCCATCAATAATGAAATGAAAGGCAGCCATCAGTATTCAAATGAAAGGCAGCCATCAATAATGAAATGAAAGGCAGCCATCAATATTCAAATGAAAGGCAGCAATCAATATTCAAATGAAAGGCAGCCATCAGTATTCAAATGAAGGGGAGCCATCAATATTCAAATGAAAGGCAGCCATCAATAATGAAATGAAAGGCAGTCATCAGTATCCAAATGAAAGGCAGCAGCAATCAATATTCAAATGAAAGGCAGCCATCAATATTCAAATGAAAGGCAGCAATCGATAATGAAATGAATGGCAGCCATCAGTATTCAAATGAAAGTCAGACATCAATATTCAAATGAAGGGCAGCCATCAATATTCAAATGAAAGGCAGCCATCAATAATGAAATGAAAGGCAGTCATCAGTATCCAAATGAAAGGCAGCCATCAATATTGTAAGGTTAGTTGTATGTAATAGATAGGTAAGTTGGTTACATGTAGATAGATAGGTATGTTAAATGTAAATAGATAGAAGGTATGTTGGTTTAAGTATGTAGATAGATAGGTACATTATTGTTTATGTAGATAGATATGTATGTTGGTTGTATGTATGTAGATATTATAATGTTGGTTCTATGTAGATAGATATGTATCAGTATCCAAATGAAAGGCAGCCATCAATATGGGAAATACCCACAATGTAGCATAGGACTGGAAGTGGTTGTAAAAAAAAAGATAGATATGTATGTTGGTTGTATGTTTGTAGATCCAAATTCTTGGTTCTATGTAGATAGATATGTATGTTTTGTTTTTATATGTTGGTTCATCGATGCTTAAACTGTTGGTTGTATGTCCCTCCCTAGGTATGGGTTGTATGTATGTAGATAGATAGGTATGATGGTTGTATGTAGATAGATATGTATGTTGTTGTATGTAGATAGATAGGTATGTTGGTTGTATGTAGATAGATAGGTCTCTTGGTTGTAAGTTGTAGATAGATAGGTATGTTGGACCTATGTATGTCCCTAGATATCATGTTGGTTCTATATAGATAGATAGGTACTTCTTTGTATGTAGATAGATAGGTATGTTGGTTGTATTATTTAGATATGTCTGTTGGTTGTATGTATAGATAGATATGTATGTTGGTTGTATGTAGACAGTATGTATGTTGGTTGTATGTAATAGATATGTATGTTGGTTGTATGTAACAGATATGTATGTTGGTTGAATGTAGATAATCAGTATGTTGGTTGTATGTTGTAGATAGATAGGTATGTTGCTTATGTAGATAGATATGTATGTTGGTTGTATGTAGATAGATAGGTATGTTGGTGTATGTATGTAGATTAGGTATGTTGGATGTATGTAGATAATATGTATGTTCCTTGTATGTGGATAGATAGGTGCTGTTGGTTGTATTAGATAGATAGGTATGTTGGTTGTATGTACCCAGATAGATAATGTTGCATTGTATGTATGAGATAGATATGTATGTTGATTTCATTAAATAGATAGGAATGCAGGTTGTATGTAGATAGATAGGTATGTTGGTTGTATCTCTGTCCATAGAAGGACGTCTGGTTGTATGTAGATAGATATGTATGTTGGTTCTCTGTACCTCAATAGGGATCTTGGCTGTCTGTAGATAGATAGCCTATGTTGGTTGTATCTCTGTAGATACCTAGGTCTGTTGGTTGTATGTCTGTAGATAGATCCCTATCTTGGTTCTATCTATGTCCCATACTCCCTCTCTTGGTTGTATCCCCACACTAGGTCTGTTCCCTGTCTCTCCCCTAGACACTATGTTGGTTGTATGTCTGTAGATCCCTATGTCACTGGTATGTCCCTAGATAGGTCTGTCCCTTTCTATGTAGATCCCTCCCCATGCTTGGTTGTAAGTCTAGATAGATAACTGTCTCTCCCTTGTATGCAGATACATCTCTCCCTGGTGATCTCTATGTAGATAGATAGGTATCTTGGTGGTATCCCTGTAGATCTACATGTATGTTGGTCTATCTATCTACTTAGATATGTCCGTTGTATCTCACTAGATTGCTGGTTCTATCTAGATACACAGCTATGTTGGCCCTATGTATCATAGATAGGTATGTTGGTGGTATGTATGTAAATAGATAGGTATGTTCGTGGTAGTATGTATGTAGATGTATGTCGGTTGTATGTATTAGGTAGGTAGGTATGTTGGAGGATGTAGTAGAAAGTGTATGTAAGTTGCAACAGGTAGATATGTGTGTTGGCGTATGTATGTAGATAGATAGGTATGTTATGGTATGTATGTAAATACATATTCGGTTGTAACCAAACAGGTAATAGGTACCCAGAGGTATGTAGATAGATAGGTATGTTGGTCATGTATGTAGATAGATAGGTATGTTGTGGTATGTATGTAGATAGATAGGTATGTTGGTGGTATGTATGTAGATGATTGTCGGTTGTATGTAGGTCATATGTATTTATGTAGATAATATTATGTTGGCGGTATGTATGTAGATAGATACGCCACCTGGCGCCATGTACCACTAATAGGTATGTTGGTTATGTATGCCCAAATCACACCTGTTAAACCTATTTATATACATAACACTCCGGTTGATATTTAGGTAGGTTGCATTGTTGGATGTATTTAATAGAAATGTATGTAATATGTAGGTAGATATATGTGCGACAAATCATGAGACAAATCGTATGTTGGTGGTATGTATGTAGATAGATATGTATGTTGGTGGTATGTATGTAGATAATAGGTATGTTGGTGGTATGTATGTAGATAGATAGTATGTTGCTGGTATGTATGTAGATAAGGCAGGCCGTCCCCAGGCAATTTGGCGCCCTAGGGATTCATTTAATTAGGACGCCAGACTCCAGATGAAACAAGTTACCTTCTAAAATTAGGCCCCCTGGCTCCGTCCGAGGCAGCTGCCTATGTCACCTATGCTTATGTTATATAGGCTTACGTTGGTTGTATATAAACATATGTATGTTTATGTAGATAGATAAATTAATGAGCAATACAACTGGTATTATTAGTCCTATTTCTGACTTGTCTAATTTTCCCGCATATGTTAAATCAGTTGTTTGTTTTTATTGCGAAATAATTAAATTCGCAAAAATGACAGTCACAATTTAACAAACATGGTGTCAACGTTCTTCGTATCTGAACTCTCGTGAGTTAACGTTGAATCACATATAAAGAGTCGTTGTGAACTCATTATTCCGTCTCGAGCCTTTACGTCGAAACTTCATGTGAATTTTTGAAGCTCGAATCAACTCATTGACTCGTGTAAAGCTGGGACCTATACAAGACAGAATCCACCAATTACGAGTGATTCTTTTATTTCACATGACTCGGAGGTTGTCAACTCAATGTCGTCAAGGTCTTTAAAATGAATAACTTGTGGCGATCGCAGTTTAAAAATAAACTACAAATTGCCCGCCACATTGTTCGTCTGCAAAGTGTTTATATTACTTCTGTTTGAGAGTCACTCTCCAGTCCCTGGGGAGCCATTGCCACTTGTGTGAATGTGTTTCTGTTGGGTGTTATGTGTGTATGTGTAACTTGCGCAATGTCTGCCTAAGTGACATTTTCATGGGAAATTTTCATGTCAATTTTTGTTCGGATTCAGCCCGAAACCAAAATAACCTAGCCTACCAATCAAGCGAAGGGGATGTAACTCTATGCAAAACGTTTAGCAGGATACATCTAGTATAAATATAAATCTACAAGACGAAATATGTTATCAAACAAGGAAATATAATTCCACATTATTGTTAAATAAAATACAACTTTGTTTAGCTGGTAATTTAAAAAAAAAAAAATCCAAAACGATATTCTCATAAGGTGAAAACTCTTAATGACAATAAGGCAATGATCAATATTTTGTTTACAGCCGGTACAAATTCTAACCCTTCACTTAAATCTGTATATTAGTACATAGAATGATCATCTTCCATGTTAGACTGTAAAAGTGTAAACCCAAACCAGGTTTCTAGTCTGAGCCCCAACCCTACCCACTTGAGAGACACAACAAACACAGAGCTGCCAGATTTTTTTCTTTAATGCAAATTTTTTGTTGAGCATTTCAGCTCTCTTTTTTTTTGTTCTCGATGCTTAAATGGGCAGCTTAGTCCCTTAGGGTTAATATGGAGTCAGTCGGATGAATTAATGAAGCAGGATGCAATTACTTTTATTTTTTTATATTATTGTTATGAACCCAGCTGAAGTGGAGAGAGCCCCGCAAACGTTTACAATCGAAGCTTCAAATCTAACACAAATAAGACTCCATATAATGTCGGAAGATCTCATTTCTATAAAAAATTTCAGCGCAGTGGTGCAAAAAAACTACAGCTGTAGATAGTTTTTTTTTTTTTATTTTTTATTTCTTTGCGTTACAGTCTGCAATAAATAAAGTGAATACATCAACGAAGTGGGCAGGAACAGCTTTACATTTGATTCGTGGGCCACACTGGGTTCACCATCGAACTTGACCCCAGCTCCAAGAGTTTCCATATACAAGATATTTCGTAAAAGGATTCCGCGCAGGTCTAATGTAATTTCAATAAACTATAACTAATTTCTAGTGCTGTGTAGTGCTATGTAGTGCTGTGTAGTGCTATGTAATGCTGTGTAGTACTGTGTAGTACTGTGTAGTACTGTGTAGTGCTGTGTAATATTGTGTAGTACTGTGTAGTGCTGTGTAGTGCTATGTAGTGCTGTGTAGTACTATGTAGTGCTGTGTAGTACTGTGTAGTGCAAGTGTGATGCTGTGTAGTGCTGTGCTTCACGCGGAAAAGAGCGAGGCCCGTATCAAAAAGTCCGGGTGCCGGATTTGACCCGCAGGCCATAGTTTGCCCCTAGCTGTAGTATGTAGTCTCATGTATAAACCAACAAAACTAAAATATCTGCCCCATTTTTCCGCTGATCATCTCACACTTCTCAGTTGGATCAAAACGAAAACCGCGAAAGGAGAAATACAAACTAAATTCTTCACATTCATGCATTTTTTTTCAAGCTATTAACGTTCGTAATTTTTTTCTTTTTTAAATAAAGTAAACATTGTAACTCACCAATAGAACTGCTACTACAACTATTAATCCGGTGGATTCTAAGCAGGACTTGTCTAGAAAGTGTCCATCTTTATGTTGATCAATGCAAAAAAAAGATTTTTTTTTCTGCGAAAAAAATTTGAAACTTTTATTACAAACAAAACAATAAAGTGGCTCACTCGCGCAGGTCCGTAAAATGTGGCTGGTTGGTCGCCCCGTTCATCACTCACACAACAGACGACGACGACGAGACTAGCGCGCGCGTCCCTTTGTCTATCTCTGTTCAGTCGTGACTCTCCCCATCTGTCTCTATGTCCCCTCTCCCGCCCCCCCCCACGACACATTCCCTCTTTTTCTCGGTCTGTCTCTCACTTTCTTTAGCACCCGCTCTCGCCATCCTCTCGGTACAAGACTTAGTGTCAATCAATTCCACTCTACGTCACATGACGTCACACTAACACCGCGCGCACAAGAGAGAGAGACAAGGGCTACCCCCACACTCTCTCTCTCTCGTCTCTCTCAGGGTGTTATCCATGTATTCGTCGCGTTGAGAATGGGGCAACTGTGTGGGGTGCCCGCCCCCGCATGGGCGGCGGTAAAAAATTTTATCATTTAACGTTGTTTTTACTTGGATGGGCCCCCTATAACACTCTTCAAGTACCGTTTACAGAAGAAAGAGCACCCATGTGCTCACAAGGTGACCTTTACATTTTTCATTTCAGTGCCAGTATCTCATGTAATATTTATATGTGTGTATATTCCCTAATTTAAATCTTCTTTATATTTAAAATGTAAACAGGTAAGTGCTAAAATGCTCATGGGCCTCAAAAGTGTAGCCCAATTGGTGAATTCCAGGCCTATTCCAGGCCTATTCGGGTGATAACTACTGGAATTCGTCTGCAGTTAAAGTGTCCAGAAAATCCCTGAATGCAATATTAGTTTATTGAATTTTATTTTCAAGTCGCATACTTTTAACTTGAAATAGAGAGTAGTTAATGAAATATATGTACCCGAAGACAACGATGAACTTCAATAGCTGTTGACGCCTCTACTCCCCTCCTCCCCACACACACACAAATTCACTGTCCTGTTGGGTGTGCCAGAGGCGCTCTTAAAACGGTCTACTGATCATTACCTATGTCTTCAAGAAATGACTTCAAGGTAACGAAAGTAACTTTAAAAGTTTTAATGCTTACTAACGATCGTTTTAGCTTTCCTTATTTCGTTTCGTCTCTCAAAATCCGATCTGTTTTTCATTTCCTCCGATATCCCTTCTTCCCTACCCCCCGGGGGTCACTTCCCCACGTCCCCTTTCCTTTCCACACCTAGAGATAGTTTGATTGGCTTTTAAAAAAACTTCGCGATAGTGGACGATCTCTCGAATTATTTTATCCACTGGGACTAGTTACTGTGTCACTTGGAAGAGATGAAATAAACAAACAAAAAATCAACAATGTTCAATAGACTGTAGTTCTTCTTGTATAAAGATTATAAAAAGAAAAACAGCCAATGAAGAAAAGCATAAGAACGTATTGGAACATGAAAGTAATCGACACAAATATAATAATATATTTAAAGTGAAAAAAAAAAAAGAAAAATTTCCTCCTGTGTCTTATTTTTGTAATGTGGGTATTCAGGCATTAAAATAATCAATTTTCATGTTGTTTTGTATTCCGTTGCTCCACTTGCCCCCCGAGAACAGGAAATGTACACTCAATGGAACATTATCGCGTAAATTCAAGTATGGAAAAAGCAAATACGCTTGATTAAATTTGTTCAGATTTTTGGTCTCAGCATCACGAAGACTGAACCCAGTCTCTGGGCTTGTAATTAATGGATGTAATTACTTATTCGGGCAGAGTTATAATGTAGTTTGTTGGATTCCTTCTTATAGACCCGCAGGTTCTCAACTGTCGGTAAGCGTACCCCAAGTGGTACGGACAAGTTGTGTATACAAGACATATTTTCGTTTAAAACAACCAAAAGTTTGAAGACCTACTTGTGAGCAGTCCCATGGCGTGAAAATTCTACAGCAGGGCCAGGCATTGTACAGCAGGGGCCAGGCCAATAGCAGGGGGGAGCAGGAAATAAATGTTACTAAGTAGAGCAAGCAAGAAGAGGGGACCAGACAAAACGCATGGGGGCGGTCCCAGGCCCCTCCCCCGCACGCTACGGGCCAGCTTGTGAGGGGATACCGACAGACATACTTTCGCATACTTTGGGGTACAGTCGCGAAAAAAGTTGAGTACCGCGATTTTAGACCCCGGTGAAATGATGGCGAAAATCAAGAAGATATTACTTGTGTCCGGTCCCGAATCTTTCGATGTCAAATTGTGGCCTTCCAGTTCAATGTGCAAATAATTATATGTATTATTTTATATACCTATTCCTAATCAAATACCATAATATTGAAAGAACACTTTAGTTGTCTTCAAACTAAGAAAATTGAAAATTACCCACCTTAGCTCTTCCATCTCAAAAAGTTGCCGATCCCCTGCCATCAGACACACGCTCTCACATACTCCCATAGACTCCCACAACTCCCACATTTGTCGACCTTTATAAAGCTTAAGTTAGAATAAGTTAATAATCATAAAGAGTCAGAATTAGCCTGAGAGAAAGATGTTGCAGAGTCCATAGTGCTGACAGGTTTAGAGTAGACCATAGGTAGATCTAAGTAGTGTATTATATTATGAAGTAGTTAGAGCTCCTTATATAATCAAAATTGTTTTTTATTTATCAAAGTATTTGTTACATTATGTACTGCACCGAGTTCTGTTTTATATCTTAGTCAGTTAACTAAACATAACATATTTAGTACATATAAAAACTTGACGTTACATACTTTCATAGAAGCATATTAAAATCACCGTAACATAATTCTACGAGCTCCCTTGTACTCATAGACTCAAATAAAATTACATATTTCCTGTAGACCAATTCTTAGCAATTTAGTAAAACATAGACTGACAAATTGTACTTAATAAATTAAAACTAATCTTTATAACGCTAATCGAAGCCCATAGACTTTACATTTCCCATAGACTTCATAGAACACACTCATGACAAGAAGAACTTCTACATTGCAAGTCAAATAGACTATCACAACTGCTACAGACCAGTCTGTATGCTACAAGGGGTTCTCATCAGTGTATAAGTCCAAAAGCGCTCAACTTTCACGTTTATTTCTAGCGAGACGTGTAACTTGGACTTTAAACTTTAAACTCCCATTTACTCCAAATTAGTTTCACATCTCAAACGCAATAAAAACATCTGTTCTTTGTTGACAACACTGGAACTATCATTATTACTCCCACAGAGCCACACATATCCCATAGACCGTTTAGACACTCCCAGTTCTTATGAAACAATTTTTTTTAATTTGCTGATTTTATATACTCCCCGCTGAATTCATAAACTGAACACCTGAACACATAGAACACCTGAACACATGAACAACTCCCACATAACACCCATAGTCTCCTGAGAACGGGTTGAGAACCACTGCACCGTTACCCATCATCTCCATCATCATACATCATTCACTGTACCGCATCATCCCAGCTCCTACTATTTCCGACATGACAACATTGTGCACCAATACTATTCTCCCACAGCTCCCACATATTTCCTGCATCACAACATTGTGCACCAAACTGCGTCCCAAGATCCGGTCAATTAATCATCTGCTCCACGTCCAACAACATAAACCAAATGATCACCATATTATGGTCACCTGTTGGAGGCTAGGAAAAGAAATGCTTGTACAAGCCGTCCACCACCAGGTACTGAGGGAATTGATCTTCACCCACCACCACCACCACCACCACCCATCCCAATTCTCCTTCTGTATGACCTTGAATCACCCGAGAGACCTAAAACCTTAAAAATCGTTTCATTTTTTTTTATTTTTAAATATTAGCTGACATTTAGAAATTGAAGTCATAGCTAGGTGGTTTGTTGTTATATTCAACTGAGGTACAACATAGGTTACTTGCCCTTGTCTTAAAGTTTAGTAAAGTTGATTATTTTTTAAAAGGTTTTTTGTTGTATTATTGATACACGTTCTAATAATTAGGACCGTTTATACATCATTTTGGCGCAGGGACCGTTTATATATCATTCCACGTACAGGGACCGTTTATACATCATTCTACGTACAGGGACCGTTTATACACTCATTCTACGTACAGGGATCCGTTTATACATCATTTTACGTACAGGGACCGTTTATACATCATTCTACGTACTGAGGCCGTTTATACATTCATTCTACGTACATACCGTTAATCCATGATTCTACGTACAGGGACCGTTTATACATCATTCTATGTACAGGCTGGGCGTTGTGCTAACTGCACAATCCCTTCATATGCCAAGGTTTTACTGAAACAGATTAACTCTTGGTTTCATCTACCCGATGAGCCCTTTGGTTTTAAGGAACTTTACTTTATGTACAGTTACCATACCGGTCTTTTTTTGACATTTCACACACACACCAAAATAGATCATTTAACTGTTACATTACAAAAATAAAACAGCTTGTGCTAAACTACATAGCTACTTTATTTTAATTTATTTTTTAACTTACTTTTTTCTGTGTTTGTTTGTCACATACGATTTAGTTAATTACAGTTAACACTATAATTAAGTAAACACTTTTAATAAATGTGTTGCACACTTGTTCAACTTGAACATTTTTTTACTGAATCAAACAAAAACAAACCACGTTATTTCTATTATAAGCATTTCATTTATAAATCAATTAAATAATTAAAGCAGACACAAAGACATTAGTAATCTTTATTCGCTTTTTATTTGTGTCCATCTTCTTTTCATGTCCGTCTTGAGAAAGTGGCAACTGGGATTTTCCCAATAACGATGATAAGCTTTATCTGTCAACATCATTTCACCCATCTCTCTCTCTCCTCTCTCTCTCTGTCTCCCTCTCCCCCCTCTCTTTCTCTCTCTCTCTGTCTCACTCTCCTCTTTCTCTTCTCACTCTCTCTTGTCTTGTCTCAGCTCTCTCTATCTCCCCTCAACATTCTCACAAAAATTTGTCACATCTCCCTCTCTGTCCTCTCTCTCACAGCACTCTCACCTCTCTGTCTCCTCAGCCTCTCTTCTCTTTCTGAATCTCTCTCTCTCTCTGTCTCCCTCTGCCCCCTCTTCATTCTGTCTCTCTCTGTCTCCCTCTCTCTCTTGTCTTTCTCTCTCTCTCTCTCTGTCTCTCTCTCTGTCTCCCTCTCTCTGTCTCTGTCTCCCTCTCTCTCTCTGTCTCCCCCCCCCCCACTCTCTCTCTCTTGTCTTTCTCCCTCTCTGTCTCTCTGTCTCACTGTCTCCTCTCTGTCTCTGTCTCCCTCTCTTTGTCTCTGTCTCCCTCTCTCTGTCTCTGTCTCCCTCTCTCCCCCCTCTCTCTCCCTCTCCCTGTCTTTCTATCCCTAATACTCTGTTTTTCCGTTACTCGTATTGTTTCTATCTCCTGATATAGCGCCCAAACACCTCCCCTTTCCACCCTTTTTTCTCAACAGTTTCTGACAACCTGCTTAAAGCAATAGTTCTAGCGCAGTGATTTCACCGGGGATTGTGTCCCTTGGAACTAATTGACCTTTTTTTTATTGTGAAAATCAACTTGACCTCCTGAACTTCTCCTACCCCCCTCACCCTGATACTGCAGACACATTCACTGACACATTCACCAACATAACACATACAGTGGGCGAGCCTTATACAAGCCCGCACCTCACGCTGGCAGTACGTTACATATTTAAAGAATATATTTTATGGGGCTAAACATTTCAGTCTTACCCAACTGTTGGAAAAACCTAAATCATGAAAGTTACTGGGGCGCCATATTGTATATCTACATGAATTAATATCGCAACTATAATAAAAACCGATTTTTAATATTTCTGCAGCTTAAAAATAACAAATAATTTGACAACATAAACACAAAGATATTCAAAGCGCAATATACAAATATCAGATTCAGTTGAACGACAAACACATAGTAAACAGTCCATTGAATTACAATATAATGTCTTTACAAATACTTACAATCGTATCAGCTATCTAAAGTTTTAAAAAATAAGTTATTTATATTTCATTAATCGTGTGTCTTCCACCCACCCCGCCCCATCCAGCATGAAATAACGTATATCTTTGATTTTCACACGCGTTACTGAAAGCAAAACGTTTTAAATTTAAATTACACAGCAAACACGTTAAATCGCATTTTCAAAACAAGATTCTTGAAAGAAATGAACTCTGATAAAAAATTGATAATATCCACCCCACCCATCCTTTCACACACAGACAGGTGAACAGAACAGTGAGTCTGTATGTATACACTAGTCGGTGAACAGAACAGTGAGTCTGTATGTATACACTAGTCTAATTTCATTATATACATTAATAACAGCGACATACAGATATTCAAATGACGAACAGCATGCACACCACACAGGCTGTTGCTAACTCTTTTATTTAATTCACCAATCAATCTATCATCTACTAGGGCTACCAACATTTTTCCCATTAAGTGAAAAGGAAAGGGGGGGGGGAGGAATTATTTAGATATACATAAAAATGCAACAAGTGAAATTTTATATCCAAATGAAATAAAAAAAAAAACAACGGATATAGTATATGAAAAAAATTTCTATTATCTCGATGGTCTATTTATATCTAGATATGGGTGTAAATTATCCAAATGGGCAGCCCTGGGGGAAATGTTGGAAATGGTGAAGGGTTGGTGATCATTTAGCGTTCTCGCCTCAATACACTCGAGATTGACGACAATATGTACAAGTTTATTTCTGTGAAACAGCTTACAGATTCTCAACACGCTTTATAATACTGCAGCAGGTTAAAGAGAAAAAAAAGCTATTTTTTAATTTGGTCTACACGTTTTTTTTTGTCTATTTACAAACACACGTACGGCACAAACATGCGCACTGTACAAAGAACGTTGAATACATGCACAATTTCTATGGCTACATCTATAATAAAACAACGGGTCATTGTGACACTTAACAATCTATGAATGCAGCTAGAAACGGTTCTATCGCTATTCCCCGATACAGTTCAATGATCTTCTCAGATACCGTCAGCACGATTTTTTAAACTTTCCTTTGCTCTTATAGTTATACAGAGAATGTAAACAAATAAATGGATGTACTCGCAATGCTCCAATACAAATCAGTGTTCTATTTATGCAATGACATCTCTCGCACAATATATTTTTTTTCTCTCTGTGTTTATGAAAACGCAACGGGCTTTAAAAATAAAAATTATAATCACGAAAAGAATACCATAAGAAGGTGTTAATGACAAATGCCAATGCGCATAGCTTGTTGTCATTTTTTTATTATGTGCCGTGTAGTACCCAGGGCCAACAATGTTCAAGTGTAAATTTTCAGATACATGTATAATCTTAACCAACATTTGGGTGGTCGCGTAGTGCACACAATGTAGTCAAGAATACAGGGCAATAGGATTAGCGAAGACTTAGCTTCCAAGATTACGGCGAATATTGATTTACAATCTGAAATTGTTCCAAGAAAATAAAAACACGGGACGTCTTCCTGGCTTATATCTCAACTAAAAGTAAAATTAATAAAAATCACAACACGCTTTTAATTAGTTAATGGACTTGTTCAAGGCAGGCGTCAGTGTGAATCATTAACGAACGAATTGTAAACTAGAACAGGTTGGTCTAAATTCTAAAACGTAAAATATAGGCCCAGTGTAATCAGTGGCGTAGTGAGCTTAACTCGCTCCGAGGCATAACTTTTCTGCAACCCCCCCCCCATTCAAAAACCATAATATATATATAAAATATACCATTTGGCGTCCCTTTGTGAGTATCGCCCGTGGCATGATGACCCACCCTACGCCACTGTGTGTAATACAAGGGAAGAGACGTACGGTTTTACTCAATGGACTCAAGGAAGTTATAGCAAGTTCACCACCGCCACCAATCAAATCCCATGCCCCAGTTTTATTTCCAAAGGGGTCACAAAATAAAAAATATGGTGACAGACACAAACTTTGGCAAGCATTGCTATCAACTTTTTTTTTCTCCTACCGCCGTCACTGGTCTCAAGGTCAAGTGTGACTGTCAACCGTAACTCAGCTATCCCGGACTTGAAATAGCCCACCATAAATTGCTAAAATCTTAACGAAAAAAAAAAAACAGAGCAAGTTACATAAGTGGTCTTCAAATGAGGGGGGCGGGGTAGATCTGATATGGAAAGGGGGGGGGGTCACATAAGGGACGTCTTAGGAAAGGTGGAGACTGGCAAGGGAAAATTACGTAACTGTACGGGAAATGTGTATACAGAAAAGCCATTTCATATCACACTAAAGTTGATAGCTAAAACAAAGTGTCCAAAGCTTAACATCGATAAAACAAGCTAACTAGAAGCTAGGTGTGGCAAGCTAAGACTAAGGCAATATATATTAGCTCTTTGGCTAATAAGTTTGCCGACCACTGATCTAGAACAGTGCTTCTGAAAGCGGTGGGGTGCGGCCCCCTAGGGGGCCGTGGAATTTCGAAAAATTATAAATTTAAGCAATCTAAACAAAAAAAAAATAGGGGGGCCGCGACATATTGATTGGCGTTCCAAGGGGGGGCGTGACTTCAAAAAGTTTGAGAAGCACTGATCTAGAACATCATACTAGCAAAAGATACGGGGGGGGGGGAGAGAATGGCGTGGGTATTAAGACGCATGGCTGTGTGTGTCCAACGAACTGACAAGTTGTAAGACTCAACTTGAGACTGATCACACAACTTAAGCAGGAATGAAAATCAGCCAAGCACATCAAACGGACCCAAGATCTTGATGGCAATTATTACCCTGTAATTTTTTCCCATTTCATTTCCAATCAGTGTACTCCAAGTGAATACACATGCCTGCTTGCCTATCCCAACAAGCAACCAGTGCTGCTTTAATCAATCACAGTTTGCACAAAATAGTAAAGGGGTAAAACATGTGGTTAATGAATCTAATTGTAAATCCTTTTCTTTCAACTTACCAGTTGGGTTTGGTTGCATTTTTGTTCATATATTATTTTTTTTTTTGCAATTTATTTTCAAGAACAAAATAAAATAAATTACTAGTCTTGCAGATAACAAGTATTCTACATCAAATTATGAAACTTGATTTTTCAAGCCCAATGAGGCCAACACTGGGATACTAATGAATGGCCTGTCCATTTTTTTTTATACATCTTGATTTAATGAGTGAGTTTCGTAAGCATAATCTATACTAGCAATTATGTTTGCTGTTGTTTATTTTTTATGACCCTATTGAATTTGGCTACCTGATGTAAATACAGACATTAAATATTTTTTAAGTTTAGTCTATGTGTGGATGGAGAGCTTATTGAGAATACCTTAGGCTTAGGTTTAATCAGGTCAATATTTAAATATTTAATACTAATTGCTGCTTTTTAGTGGTTCAAAAAATAAAAATCTTTTTGTAAAGATGATGGCTATAGACTATGTGGTATATCTACAATTATTGACACCAAGTAATTCAAAAGTCATGAAAAAAAAATCTCACTTGTAATACACAAAACTTAAGAATGATGAGAAGAAATTCTTTAAAACAATTTCTTTAGTCCTTGATTTTTATTAACACTATATAAAATATGAATCACTGATAACTATATACCATATTGACCAGTTTTATTTTTAATTCATTTTTAAGACTCTTAACCATTAATTCTATTATTCAACCAAAATGTTATTAAATCAACGTATGTACAAGTGCTGCCAAGTGAAGGATATTGTACCACGTTACTAAGATTAATTTTCTTAAACATTGGTCATGACCAATGATGAAATTTGTTAGTATAATAAATAATTTATAGCTAGAGTAGTTAGTGTACTGAGGTTTTACCGAATTATAAATGGCAGGGCATATATTTAAAATAGTTACAAAAGCAATGGATTTTTCTTCATAAATCATTCCTACAGTTTCGATTTTGTAAAAAAATTTTCAAGTGAAATTTAATTCTATATCATACTAGAATTAGTAAATCATACATTATGAAGAAAAATTCAAACTGTTCTACGAAAAATGTCATTATTAATTAAAATTATAACTGCCATGGCAATGACATTAGTCTATTTTAAAATGGATACATTTATAATTACATCATTAATATGATCCACTAAGCTAAATTATTATTTAACTTATATAAATATTATAGAAACATGCTTGAATGAGGCTTGAAACTTAAAGACATATAGTTGTTATTATTATAGAAATTATACTTCATAGTTTAAAGTCAGTGTGGTCTACCTTCTGTATTTAAAAAATATATCTGTACAACAGGTGGAAGTATATCACTTAAAAAAAAAAAAAGATTTATTCATGTGTTGCATTTGTTTGTAGAAAATGAAAATAATTTGTTTAATTCTTATGTAAGTCTAATGAACATCACTAAAATGCCCACAAGTAAATTTTTCAACAAAATTCTGAATAGTTTTAAAGATTTCAGTTTAACTAGTTCTTGTTTTACCTATATTTAAAAAAACAAATATGCATCAGTTTCAAATATGGTAACAAACCAATCATAAAGTAAAAAAAAAAGGCATGAAAAATTTGTGTTATATAATTATAAAAAGGGAAATGCTCCTCGTAAGTCAAAGACGTACGATGTATTTTTTTTTTACCTCGTACGTCAATTTTTTCTAATTATACATTAAAATAAGGGGTTAGTTTGTGTGGCGCGCTATTGATGTTGGTTGTTCGCTTGGCCGTGACCCAGATTGGCAAGCTATGTGCGGGTTCGATTCCTATGAGAAACAAATTTTTTTGTTCAGATTTTATTTTTCAGGATCAGGGATAGGGGGTTAGGGATAGGGTTAGGGTGTGGAGCAATATCTATTGATGGTCATTTTTAAATAAATCATAAATTATTTTTTTCAGATTTTTTTTTCAGGATTAGGGTTAGGGATAGGATTAGGGAAAGAAATAGGGTTAGGGATAGGGTGTGGAGCAATATCTACTGCATTTATAACTTTACATCATAAGAGATCCTCAAAGTTTTGCTTGACGTACGAGGTAAAAAAAAAATACATCGTACGTCTTTGACGTACGAGGAGCCAGTGCGTTATAAAAATGTACTGATTATGTAACTTTTTACCCATACTTGACCATGATGGTGGAAAATGGTTATTTATTTCACATCCAGAATCCTATATATGAAAAGCGATGCATGACAGTTACGGGTAAAAGTAAATGCCATGGCAACTGATAAATTTGGTTTATTATTTTAAAACTTTTTAAAAGGGAGACATTAATGAGCAGGTTCCGTGAACGACAGTCGACATGTTTGCTATCAAATATGATTCATTTGACGTGAACAGGAGGGACACGGTTACATTGTGTTACAAAATTAACTTTAAAAATCAGAAAAAGAAAAATCCCCGACTATCTACTTCTTATTACACTAACAGATTATATATTATTAAACTTACCTTCACAACGATGGATAATACTACTTAATGGAGTCTGAACAACTAAGAAACAAGAAAAAAATCCTTGCTTAAAGAAAGTCTCCTACCGGCATCGGAAGTTAGGAAAGGTTGGGCCAGGGAACGTGGATTTGGCGTTGTCATCCTTTGTGTTATTAGGAAGTCAAATTTTGTATGCATGCTACGGCTGCGTGTCTGTATGGAAGCTTTACATAGTCGTCAGGCGATGGCCTTAGCCAATGAAAGGAGATTGTTATAAATAGATTTAAACTGTTATGAAAACACAAAACCTCGTGTTTCTAAATCGGAGTGTTTATGCCTGTCTGTGAAGCCCTTATTGGCACATATATCTATGGTTAGAACCACAGATTATATATTATACAGATTGCGCAAGCCTCGTTTTTAAACAATGTTTTCATCGCCACCATTAATGATATTTACTCTCATCATACCTTTCATTGAATAGAAATGTTTATTATAAATATAAAGCTCACAAAAATCCGACAGTGATGTAAATATATCCCTGAACTTAATATTTAACCTTTTCATAATTTAAGTAATATTTATTTATTTGTACACAATGATGTAGTATCGATCTCATCGAACAATGACCAAACGTATAATTAGGGGCTGTCCATTATTTATGTCAACAAATTTCTGGCTATTTTTACCTCCCCCCTCCCCCTTGTCAACAACTTGTCAAACTTCCAGAGACCCCCCCCCCCATAAAATTACGTCAACATTTGATTACCCCCCCCCCTAAAAAAGGTGGCTTCCAAAATGTTTATGTGGCTAAATTAGTAGGACTATAGTTAGTTTCATTAATATACTGAATGTTAGGCGAGTGTGTAACACAGGACTACAAACGCTGCTTAATTTTCATTTATTAAGTAATTATATTAAATTTAAAAAAAAGTATTGTTGACGTCAACTTTTCTTGACCCCCCCCTCCCCCTTGTCAACAATTGTCAAAAATTTTCTGGCCACCCCCTCCCCCCATATTTTGTTGACGTAATTAATGGACAGTCCCTTATTAATTATAATTATTACTAGATACTTTTACAAATTTACAGCAATACAAATAATAATAATAAGTACAGACGGCTGGACGTTGTCCTAACCACACAATCCCTTCAAATGCCGAGGTTATAGAAACAGATGAATTCTACACTTTATCTGATATAATGACACGCCAGGGTTAAGGGAACTTTACTTTACATATTTATTTTGCAGTATATGTACTTCATTTACTTTGCTTCTAAGAAACAAGTTATTGTTTGATCTCTGATAAAAAATTTTATTCAAAGAGAATGCAGAGGCGTACTTAGGATTGGGGGGGGGCAAATTTGAAAGTTTTCCCGGGCCCCAGCTTGAGGGGGGGGTAAATGTTTTTTTTATCTTAAATATTAAGTACATTATATCATGTCATGGTGTCGAATGTCAAAATGCTAGGGGCCCTAAAGAGGCCAAGCACCCCGGGCCCCCACATCCCTAGATTCGGGACTGAATGTATGAAAGCTTTATGCCATTTTACAATAAATGTACTAAAGATCACTTTAAAAAAAAAGAAGTATATGAAAACATTAGAAATCACCATTACAATGCAAGAACAGGTATGTTTATCTTCTTTCGGCACGATGTCCCGACATAAAATGCCTAGATGAAAATATAATATTTTGAGCAAATTAAAAATAACTTTGAACTTTTAATTTGAGCAACAGTAAGTGACTGTTTTCTTGTGAATATTATTTTTAAAAAGCTCGCTCTCTATGTGTCTTAATCGAATTAGTTGTGTCAGACAGGTTTGTATTGAAGTGTCGAAACCTTTGGTCAAATCAGGGTAAGATTTAGAGTTACATTTTCTTGGACCTAATAATTAATATGACACAGACAGCGGGACAGATCTCAGCAATCCCCCCTCCCCTTCCATGGATACAGACAGCAAAGGCAAATCTTAGCCCCACCATCCTTGAAGAATCACTGACAACATGGGCCTCAATGTGCTAAACACACAATCCCTTTATATGCTGATGTTATAGAAACAGATGAATTCTACACCTCATCTGCCCCGATGGCCCGTTTGGGCTTATAAGGGAACTTTACATGACAACTATTTAAGTTGCCCTCACCCTAAACCGATAGGAACAAGATATGGGGGCCCGTTATTTGATAGAAGCGGCCTTAATAGCTTTTCCCTCATAGGGCCACACCTATAATGCACCTAAACCACAAAACGTTGCCTAATAATGATCCCATCCCTTCCTGTATACATTAATTATTTGGTCTGCTTTTTTAACTATTTGGTCTGCTTTTTTAAATTATTTGGTCTGCTTTTTTAATTATTTGGTTTGTTGAAATAGTATATAATTATCTTTATTAATTGAAAAAAGCAGAAAAATAAATTAATCAAATTAGTTTTGTTATTCGTGTTTGTATTGAAGTGTATAAACATTTGGAAGATCGCAAAATAATAACAGTCGCTAAATGTTGAAATTACCAAAAATACTTTATTTGTCAATAGACATTTCTAAAAGTACTTAAAAACACGCGATGAAATAAAGAATCATAAATAATTCCCATAATTGACAAAAAAAATTAAATAAAAGCTAAAAATATATCTGATGGGCTAAATTGTAAACAAAGCACCAGACCGATGCTAAAAAAAAATGTTTCATCTAAAGTCCTTTCTTTTCGTCAACCAATGTTTGTGTACAGATACACATTTAAAAGTCTTTCACTAAATAAATCTTTTTGTGATATTTTCTTAAAACACTAAACGTTTTATTGAAAGGAAAAAAAAAGTGTTTGGGAAGGGGTAGGTTTGTTGGTTTTATTGAAAAGTTTAGTTCCGGAATAGTATATATATATATATATATATATATATATATATATATATATATATATATATATGCCTATAAATAGCCTATATATTTTATACTAACAAATTATACTTTTTTTTTGCTTAAAATATTGATATTAAAAATTATAGCCTAAATAAATAAATATTTAATTTGTTTGGCTTAATATTATTTATTAATACTTGCTACTTTTTCATTCAGTTTCATTGGGGGGGGGGGGGATTTTGGAATTAAGTGAGCCTTGCTTGGACCCACCCGCATACCAGGAGAGTCGGTTAAATGCGTGGGCCCTAAGCCGTGTGTTAAAAGCAGAGACTGGAAACGCAACTGAAGGTTATATGTCGCATCAAAACGCTAATACGCAAGCACTCAAATATAATGAAGTATATATGGCCACCAAGGTTGAAGCTCGTGTATTTAATATCTACCCATTATCGTCTCTAATTAATACGCCAGATTCCATAAGCCAATCTTTAGTGGATCTTTTTTCTACAAGGTGGGGCCCTGGGGCAGGGGTTCTTTTCACTAACCTCGGTGGCGTACATGCCCAGAGGCGGATTTGGGTTGGTTGTTAAAGCTAGTTCGCTTAGATTAACGGGCCATCGGGGAAGATGAAGTGTAGAATTCATCTGTTTACTGTGGGACCAGTTTAAAAAAAAACATGGGAAAATGCACATGGATTCACAGAGGATCGAACACAGGTATCTCAGGTAAACAGTCAAGTATCTACACCACTCGGCCATCCGTCTCACTTTGATAATACTAGTTAACGAAATAATCACTTATCACGGACATTGGTGTAGCGAGCTTAACTCTCGCGTCCGGGGCACAAAACCTTTTAGCGCTCCCCCTCTCCACCATTCAAAAACCATATAATATTGTATGTAAAATATACCATATGGCGCCCCTTTGTGAGTAGTGCCCGGGGCATGATGGCCCACTTGCCCCCCCTCACTACGCCACTGACTACGGAGCGCCATCAAGCGAGGAGCTTAGGATGGTTGCTCCATCGAGCACCCACTGTAGCCACACACACACATAACTATAACTTCCATGTAAATATTAGAAACTCTCAATGAGATAAATAACAATCTACCAAGGGGAAACAACCTAGAAAAAAGCAGACCGATTTCCAGGAATAGATCGTCTCCCGCTAGGAACCCATGGGAACAGATATTGTCTGATGAGGAAGAAAAGAGACAAACACAGACATTGTTTTTTTTTTTAAGAGCAGTGGTCGGCAACCCCCCGAGACGCGGACCGGTACCGTAGATCAAATGGTACTTGGCTGCCCAATAAACATTACAGTAGACCTACTTGCTTTTATTTACTATTGTGTATTTCTCTTGGGATGGTGCGACTTTCCATGGATGAGATTTTATCCGGCAACTGAGCAGCAAAATTCAGGCTTTAGTTTCTATTGGTTGGCTACTGGATTGAAGTTTTGTTCGCTCCCTTACCGACGTGCTCACCCTCTCGCCCACGTGCTCGCTCCCTCAATGACCCGTGGTTGCTCATTCACTTACCCATGTGCTTTCTTACTCATACACGTGCTCGATCACCCGCATCTTGCTAGCTCACTCACCGACGTGCTCGCTCACTCATCGACTTGCTCGCTCACTCAACAACCCGCGTGCTTGCTCATTCCCTAACCCATATGCTTTCTTACTCGCCCACGTGCTAGCTCAATTACCTTCGTGCTCGCTCACTCACCCACATGCTTACTCACTCACATACCCACACTTGTGCTCACTCACCCATCAACGTACTCGCTCACTTACTCACCCACGTGCTTGTTCACTCACCCACGCGCTTGCACACTCACACAGCCACCCATCCACGAGTTTGCTCACTCACCCACATGCTCGCTCACACAGCCACTCATCCATATGCTTGCCCACTCAACTACATACTCACTTACTCACCCGCGTGTTCGCTTACTCACACATGTGCTCACTCACTCAGACAACCACACACGTGCACACTTACTCACGTGCTCTCCCACTCACCCACGTGCTCGCCTACACACCCGCTTGCTCTATCTTTCACACAGCCATCCACGTGCTCACTCACTTCCTCACTCACCCAAGTGCTTCCTCACCAACCCACGTGCTTTCTCACTTATTCATCCAAATGTTAGCTCACTCCCACGTGATCACCTACACACCCACCCACGTGCTCGCTCACTCATTCACCCACCCACGTACTCACTCACTCATCCATGTTCTTGCTCTCACACACACATACACGTGCTTGCTCACTTACTCACTCACATGCTCACTCACTCACCACGTATTAGCTCACTCACCCACCGACGGGCTTTTTCGCTAACTCATTTAAGTGCTCGCTCACTTACTCAGCCACGTGATTGCGCACTCATTTACGTGATCACTCACTCACCCACGTGTTTGCTCACTCACCCACATTCTCGCTCCCTCACACACCCACTGACGCGCTAACTCACTCATCTAAGTGCTCGCTCACTCACACACATTCACGATTCACCCGCATGCTCGCAAACGCATCCACATGCTCTCTCACATATCCATGTGCTCGCTCTCCCTCCCACGTGCATGCTTATTCATCTACGTGCTCGCTCACTCAATCAATTGCACGCTCATAAATGTTTTAAAAAAAGTTTTCTTAGTCTCAAACCCGAATGTTTATAAGTGTACCAACAGCAGAGCCATTATTCTGTTTAGGCCATTCGTATTAACTCCTATTATATCTGATGATAAGATGACCTAGGAGCACCTTCGGCGGAACGAAATTCAAAGGGGGGGGGGGGCAAGACAAAATATGACCGAAAGATAAATTTTACCCCCTTAATTCAATAATAGAATATAGTAATTCTGTAGCAAGTATTTAATCGATATTATTAAAAAAATAATATATTAAAAAAATAAAAATGAACAATGAGCACTTCTGTCGTCAACTGATTCGTAATGTCAGTTTGTTTACAAATTTAATAGTGAAATTAGATCAGAAAATTACTGATAATTATCATGAATGATGATGAACATGAAACAGGAAACGGGAAACTCAATAAACAAAAAGTAATTTATGAAAAGATAATAAATAATTGTATTTTCTTTAAAAATTACATTTGCCGTCATTCGGTAGATGGCAATACTTCTCTACACTTATAAGACGCATTTGCTTTCTGTCTGTTCCCTTAAAACTCAAGATCCAGACAACCAAATAACGTGAAATTTGATACAAGTACACAAAATTACAAGGGGAAGGTTTTTAAACAGGTTTCGTTCCATCTCAATGGGTACTTTAATTGTAATTAATTATTTTGGATATCAAAGACATGAAAATTGACAAACTTTTACCCCGATTTCAGGTTTTACGAGCTTCTCTCCCACATAGCTAACTTACTATAAATATGATCGGTAATGGAAACCAAATATCACATTACTTACTACATTATTACATTCCATTCCTTCATCCATAGGAATTGTCATCTTTTGCTACAGTCATGCCTAAGAGAAAGAGAGAGAGTGAGGGATGGAGGGAGAGAGGGAGGGAAAGAGGGAGGGAGAGAGAGGCAGGGAAAGAGGGAGGGAGTGAGATAGAGAGGGAGGGAGGGAGGGAGGGAGAGAGGGAGGGAAAGAGGGAGGGGGGAGGGATAGAGAGAAAGAGAGAAGGAGGGGAGAGAGAGAGGGGGAGGGAGGGAAAGAGGAAGGGAGGGGGAAAGAGAGAGAGAGGGAGAGAGAAACTGCCAAAAATGTTGTGTATCACATTGCTTTAAGATAAATGAACCCCTTTATTGCATGCAAATAAACCCTTTTTTACGCTTCTTCTTTTAAATCTTAATTAAACGTCAAATTACGCTTTCTTAAATAAACAGAAAACCTTATTTTAAACCCGGGCAAAGCGGGGTACTTGCAACTAGTTTTAAAATATGCCACAACAGCTCTCAATAATGTGATTACTGTAAAATGTAAATTAATTATAATTTCTTTCAAATTATTAAATTTAAGAAATAAATCAAAGGAATTATGAAAATGAAACTGATATGAATAAACTAAAATGAATTACAAAGTTAAAAAAGTTAAACAAAGTTAAAATTTTAGGATGGGGGGGGGGCAGACTGGAAAATCCACCCCTTAAAAGTTTTAGGGGGGCCGCTACCGGCCCTGCTCCGCCGCCAGTGCTCCTACATATTCCCATTAACTCCTACATATTCCCATAAGCTCCTAAATATTCCCATAAGCTCCTACATATTCCAATAAGCTCCCAGATATTCCCATAAGCTTATACATATTCCCATAAGCTCCTAATATTCCCAAAATCTCCTACATATTCCCATAAGCTCCTTCATATTCCCATAAGCTCCCACATATTCCCATAAGCTCCTACATATTCGCATAAGCTCCCAAAAATTCCAATAAGCTCCCACATATTTCCATAAGCTCCAACATATTCCCATAAGCGCCTACATATTCCCATAAGCACCTAATAATCCGATAAGCTCCTACATATTCACATAAGCTCCCAAATATTCCCATAAGCTCCGACATATTCCCATAAGCTCCTAAATATTCCCATAAGCTCCCACATATTCCCATAAGCTCGTAATATTCGCATAAGCTCCTAAATATTCCCATAAGCTCCCACATATTCCCATAAGCTCCCACATATTCCCATAAGCTCTCACATATTCCCATAAGCTCCTAATGTTCCCATTAGCTCCTAATATTCTTATAAGCTCCTAATATTTCCATAAGCTCCGACATATTCCCATAAGCTCCGACATATTCCCATAAGCTCCTACATATTTCTATAAGCTCCCAAATATTCCCATTCTCCGTATTTCTCCTTATTTCGCTCTATCTCTCTCCTTCTCTGGCTCTCTCTCTTTCTCTCTCTCTCTCTATATCGCTCTGTATATATATACATATATATATATATATGTATATATATATATACATATATATATATATATATATATATATATATATATATATATATATATATACCCATACCTCGCTTTACGGCCTAGATACGTTCCACGAAATTTGGCCGTTAAGTGAAAAGCCGTATAGGGAATCAATTGTTCTAGTACAAAATCCATACAAATTCAATGAGATCGGTTCCATGCTTTTTAAATATATAACATGGTTTATCATTAAAAATGTATTTTCCCTTTTTTTTTATTTCATTTAAATTAAAGCTACATACATTGTACATAAAATAAAAACAAACTCCAAAAATCAACACTAGTCTATAAACAAAAATGAAATAATTTCATGTTACATAAAATATGAATGTGTATAATTTTTTTCTTTTTTTAAATGAAGAAATGGTAACCTGCAGATCAATGACGTCATTATTTTCCGCTGGTAAGGATGGGCCTGGCTTACAGCAATTGTCCAACGTTGTTTGTCTTGCCTTCTTGTCTAGTTCATTCTTCAAAGTTATAACTGCCAATGACTGAGTTAATTCCTTGAGTAATTGAGCGCTACGTCTGACGTCAGGATCGTTTTCAAAGAGGAGGTTCCCTATCAGCTTCAAGTAGAGCAAGCACATCACATTCGTTGAAACCTTCCAAGCCGAGATCTTCTTCTATATCCAAAATATTTTGCCTAATTTCAGGAAGAAAATTAACTTCTGTATCCAGTGCCGAACCTAGGGATTATAGGGCCCCTCATTGGAGGTCCCAGCATTTTGACATTCGACAACATGACATGAGATAATGTACTTTATATTTAATGTAAAAATATATTTGGGGGCTCCGAAAGCTAAGGCCTGGGGAGGGGAATTTTGAATTTGGACCCCCCACCCTAGGTACGCTTCTGTCTGCATCAATATTTTTTTACCCATTCTGGCCATATTTTTTTCCATATATGGTTCATTGTTGTCAATTTTAATTCCTTCCATCTTTCATTGATGCTGTCAACAGTATTCTTAATGTTATAGTTTTTCCAAAATGTTTGAATTGAAGATTCACCATTGGTTTCCCTTATGCTGAGTTGTCGGAAAGTTCGGTGTAGGTAATGTGCCTTAAAAGTGCCTTTTGCACCCTTATCCATTGGTTGGATGAGTGCTGTTCTATTTTTCGGAAGGTACTCAATCATGACATCTTCAGATAGTTCGGATAAATTAGGTAGGATGCCCTGGTGCATTATACAAAATAATCAATATTTTTTCACTTTTGTACAAAAGTGTTTTTTTTTTTTGGCCGTTATAGCGAAACATTTTAGGCCGTAAATCGAAAATGTGCCATAAATGATGAAGGCCGTTATAGCGAAATGCCGTATAAAGAGCGACCGTATAGCGAGGTATGAGTATATTTATATCCCGCATATTCCTATAAGCTCCCGCATGTTCCCATTAGCTCCCGCATACTCCCATAAGTTCTCTCTCTCTCTCTCTCTCTCTCTCTCTCTCTCTCTCTCTCTCTCTCTCTCTCTCTCTCTCTCTCGTTCTCTCTTTCCATATTGATCATTGTATAGCAGAAAAATGAAACTAAGCTTATAGTCCGTTTCAAAAATTGAAAAACAGGATTAGAATTTACTGATGCGTAAAAATTTGATCTTACGTGGTTGAAAATAAACACAACGCCTATGGTTCCATTCGCAAAATACTTAACCGGAGTAGAATCAATTCAATATATATATATATATATATATATATATATATATATATATATATATATATATATATATATATGTGTGTGTGTATGTGTGTGTGTGTGTATATAAATATATATAATATATATATATATATTTGTTTATATCTCACATATTCCTATAAGCTCCCGCATATTCACATAAGCTCCCACATACTCCCATAAGTTCCCATATATTCCCATTCTCTCTCTCTCTCTCTCTCTCTCTCTCTCTCTCTCTCTCTCTCTCTCTCTTTTTTTTTTTTTTTTTTTTACTTATCTCTCTTTTTCGATAATTGACGTAGAGTTAAATCTACTTATGCATGGCAATTGATCATTGTATAGCAGAAATTTGAAACGAAGCTTATAGTCTGTTTCAAATATTGAAAAATAGCGGAAGAATTTACTGATGCGTAAAATTTTGACCTTACGTGGTTGAAAATAAATACAAAGCTTATAGTCCCTTTCGCCAAATATTAAAAAGGAGAAGAATCAATTAGCACATATTTCCATAATCTCCCACTTATTCCAATAAGCTCCTACATATTCCCATAAGCTCCCAGATATTCCCATAAGCTCCAACTTATTCCCATAAGCTCCTAATTTTCACATAAGCTCCCAGATATCGTCATAAGCTCCCATATATTCCCAAAAGCACCTACATATTCCCATAAGCTCCTACATATTCCCATAAGCTGCAAAAAAAAATCCATAAGCTCCCTTATTCTCCCATAAGCTACTACATATTCCCATAATCTCCTACATATTCCCATAAAATCCAAAAAAGTCCTATAAGCTCGCATATACTCCCATAAGCCATTACATATGCCCATAAGCTCCTACATATTCCCATAAGTTCCAAAAAATTCCCATAAGCTCCCATATATTCCCATAATCTCCCACTTATTCCCATAAGCTCCTACATATTCCAATAAGCTCCCGGATTATCCTACAAGCTCTCAGTTATTCCCATAACCTCCAAATTTTCCCATTAGCTCCCAGATATTGCCTTAACCTCCCAGATATTCCCATAAGCTCCTACATATTTCCATAAGCTACAAATTTTCCCATAAGCTGCTACATATTCCCATTCTCTCTTTTTTTCCTTATTTAGCTCTCTCTCCTTCTCTGTCTCTTTCTCTCTCTCTCTTTCCTTATATCTCTTTTTCGAAAATTGACATAGAGTTGAATCTACTAATCCATTACAGTTGATCATTGTATAGCAGAAATTTGAAACGAAGCTTATAGCAGTAGAATTTACTGATGCGTAAAATTTTGACCTTACGTGGTTGAAAATAAACACAAAGCTTATAGTTTCTTTCGCCAAATGCTAAAAAGGAGTAGAATAAATTGGCACATTTTTCCATAATACCCCACTTATTCCCACAAGCTCCTACATATTCCCACAAGCTCCCAGATATTCCCATAAGCTCCCAGATATTCCCAAAAGAACCTACATATTTCCACAAGCTCCTAATATTCCCATAAGCTCCTACATATTCCCAAAAGCTCCTACATATTCCCATAAGCTTCAAAAATGTCCCATAAGCTCCCATATACTCCCATAAGCTCCCATATATTCTCATAAGCTCCTGCATATTTCCATAAGCTCCCAAAAAGTCCCATAAGCTCCCATATATTCTCATAAGCTCCTACATATTCCCATAAGCTCCCAAATATTCCCATTCTCTCTCTTTCTCCTTATTTCGCTCTCTCTCTCCTTCTCTGTCTCTTTCTCTTTCTCTCTCTGTATATATATATATATATATATATATATATATATATATATATATATATTAGGGTGATAACAAAAAAAATATTTTTATGAAACCACTTGCAATCGAGGAACTTTTATGTGTAATTTAAGAATATCAATTGCATTTTTGATTTTTTTTAAAAAAGTTCCCCCTCCTCCCCCTTTTTCGGAAGAAAAAAGTGGAAAAATATTTCTTTTTTCAAAAAAAAGGACATTATATTTTTTAGCTTAACTCAAAAGAGTAATAATAATAACTAATCAACTTTTATTAACAAATAAGATACAGATCAGTTAGTAATATGTACAGAATGTACAAGAAATGTTTAAAACATATTTTTTCCTATGAACTTCAGATTCAAAAATTGAAATTTTCTCGATTTTGCATGAAGTTCCTCCATCAGTTTCACAGCACGTTCAGCAATTTGGTTAGATCTGGGAATGTCAATTAATGACTTTTCGACTGACCAATGGGTCTTTAAACACTTAATTGCCTTCTTGCATTTTATCCTGATGAGTGAGGTCAACAGTTCATTGAAGGACGCTTCATTATAGTGTTGAGAATGGAACCAAGCATTTGCCCATTCGTAGCAGATGAAGTTGCAGGCAGGAGTGAGGATGTTGCGCCACTCTGGTATCAGAAAAAATGATATAACAGTATATATCGCACGTGAGTTCCATCTTGCCTGGTGTAAATTTGGTAGTTTCTTCCAGTTGATGCGAGGCCAACGTGAAGTTGTTTTGTAATGACGATATGCCTGACATAATTCATATAAGAACTTGAAATCATCTCGCCATCCAGGGTTCTCGTCTGTGCTAACATCATCTGTCGCAACGAGGCGGTAATCAGCCTGAAGAGTGACATAGTTTTGTGTTAATTGGTCAATGAAGGAATAGTTGAGTTTTGGTTTGCTCGTTGGCTCTTGGATAAAAAAATTCATGACATGTTTCAAAAGGAGGTCGAGTACATGGTGCTGACACCCAATATATTGTGGCTTCTGAAAGCCCTTGCTCAAGACATCATCCTGTATGAGCTTTACAATCCCATGCAAACGACCAGTATTTACTGCGGTCGTGTCGCATATTATCATGCCAATATTTTTCCAAGCATCATATTCATCAAGTAGCTGATGTAGTTCCTTGTGAATGGCCGCGGCAGAACCACTCTCACATTTAATAATACCAAGTTTGATTTCGGTTGTCATATTTTTCATCAGAACTACTTGATACTCTTCCCCTTAAACTCTTTTACCATCAAACTGGAGACAATAGAGTTCTTTGCTTTGAAGTTTTTGAACAATTTTGGTTTTCATTTTACGTCCTACAGAGATTACTCGTTTCCAGACACCCGCCTGACTTGGAACTGGCACATCGTGACCCTGTTCAGCAATGGTTGCAAGAACATCATATGCTTTATGTGTAGAAATGTTGTTTTGCAGTACTAGCAAACCCGCTGTTGTAGTGCTTGCTCTTTGGTATTTCGGTTTGCATTCAGGAGAAGATGACGTGGAAGAATAGGTTGGCAAGTCGGGTGAAGAAGCAGAGGTTTCAGAATCCGAAGATTCTGAGACAGTTGTATGTGTTTGTATAGGTTGCGATTGAGAAGAGCTGGCTTGTGATTGGGTTTTTGATAGTCGGATTCGTTTTCTTGGGTGGATTGATTCCAAAGGGGCTTGTTTGACCATTGAATAACCAATCTTTCCTCCACTCTTAACTTGCCTCTGGTAGAGTTCTTTATCCTCCGTGCTTTTCCATTCTCCATTAACGTTGGTGACATCAAATAACTGAGAAAGTGTTGTAGTAAATTTATCAGACGGATTCTTTTTGTTTTTGTCATATAAATCAATCAGGCAATTGAGTTTCTTTCTGATGAGTGCGCTGGATAATAGTGGAAAGTCTAGAATTTCCCTCCAAAGCAATTCTATATCCGTAATCATAATTTTGATTCGATCCAGTCGCCGTTTCTGGCTATTGAACAGAAAAGTGAAGTTTCCAAGAATTTGACGGTTTGTAGGCATCCGTGTGAGATTGTTTAGCCTATCTGTCTATCTGTCTAACAATATGTCTTTCTATCTATCCATGTCTATCTACTTTCACTATCCTGACAGTAAGACTTGCAATCTTGCACTGAAAACGAGATAGTTTATCCAAAATATTCAAAAATATTCCACAATGTTCTAAAATATTCCAGAATATATATTATATATTTGCACCTGAAACAGAAAATAAAAGAAGTTATAACAATAATGAAATAGTTATATATTGTGAACTCACCCCAAGCTGGGGCGAGTTCAAACTGCGCGATATGTGAACGAAAAATTAAAAATAGGGGGAACTTTTTTCAATTTAAAAAAAAATTAATGTTGCTACTGTCATCTACATATAATTGTTCCTCGAATGTGAGGGGTTTCAGTTTCGTTTCGAAAAATAATGAAAATAGTTATCACCCTAATATATATATATATATATATATATATATTTATTTATATCTCTTATATTCCTATAAGCTCCCGCATATTCCCATATTCTCTCTCTCTTTCTCTCTCTCTCTCTTTCCTTATCTCTCTTTTTCGATAATTGACATAAAGAGTTGAATCTACTTATCCATTGCAGTTTATTATTGTATAGCAGAAATTTGAAACGAAGCTTAGGGGCCGGGCCGTCCATAAAGTACGTCACGCTATTTTTGACGATTTTAGACCCCCCCTCCCCCTCCGTCACAAAGTGTCACAAATCTCGGGACCCCCCCCCCCCAAAGTACGTCACACTTTCAAAATTTTTTTTAATTAAGACCTAATTAAAATTTAATCGAAAACTTAAATCGCACTTCACTATTTAACTGCCTTGAAATATAAATATTAAAAGAACTATCAGATTATTAAATGAGTTTAATAGTAGAATAACTAATTGTCAATAGTTGTATCAGTTATTCTTTGAAACAGTAACTCAATCAACTGAATTTTAAAAAAAAATGCAAAAATTAGATTGACAATTAAATAATAAACATCATTAATCTGCTACCTATTCATTTACAATGGGTGAGGTGAACTTTGAGATAATCTTCCGATTATGCATTCTATTGACACAGGATAAGAAGTAGATTAGCGAAACTTGACCTCAACCAGTGATTAAATAATAAAAATGGAAACAAAACAATGTGACTAAAAAAAGGACTAGATTGACAAATTATGTGAGCAGCTCTGGTGCTATATTGAATATGTTTATAGTGTGCCTGTGAATTATGTTTAATTAAAAAAATATTCACTAGACATCATCCATCCATGGTGAAGTGTTCATGCATAGTTAAGACTGACATAAATCTTTCCGCATCATCGTTTCCTGGAAGGATAGTTGCAGACAGATCAACTTCATCCTCATATAGCCACTCAACATCCTCTAAATGTGCATTTTCCATTCTGCCAATAATTGCCATGAGTTCTCTTTGCCTTCTAGCAGCGATTCTCAAAGAACGAATGCGTTTTATCTGAGTTGATTATGGAAAATTTGGGGTTGGCACATTCTCCTAGGAGACGGGTGGTCGAGTGGTATAGAGCGCTCGACTGTCGACCGGAGGGTCCCGGGTTGGAATCTCAGTGAGAACCTTAGGACTTTTTCAGGTCCTGGTGAAAGTTCCCAAGTCCACCCAGCTTTAAATGGGTACCTGACTTTATGTTGGGGGAGTAAAGGCGGCTGGGAATTGTGCAAACCACACAATCTGTTCATATGCCAAGGTTATAGAAACAGATGAATTCTACACTTTATCTGCCCCGATGGCCCTTTAGGGCTAAGGAAACTTTACTTTTTTACATTCTCCTGCGCCCGAGCTCTGTGTTATCCTGTATGTTTCTTCAACATTGTTTGTGAGGCAAAGTATAAGTGACACACTTTGCAAATTCGATCATGTATGCTGGTCTGCAAAGATGGACAATAAAGATCATATGGTTGCACTTTAAAAACTCCTGTTGGTCTTGGCATAATGTCATCACATTTGAGAGTTTGTGCCACAAACAAACAATGAAGGAAATGTATGTGCATCTGCATCTGCTCTTTCTGAAGCTCTGAGTCCATCAGTTGTTTGGTTGATTGGGATTGGATTTGGAGGAGGAAATAATCTCAAAGGTAAAACGTTGAAAAATGAGCTCCGTATTTGTCGCAACATTTTATGTCCTGATATTTCACAATTTGAGTGAAGTATTGGCTGGTGAGAACATGATGGTCAAACCATTCTTATCCTTCGACATCAGTCCTGCTGCATCCAATTCAGATTTCTCAGGTTGATATATTCTGCAACT
Organism: Bulinus truncatus; assembly: GCA_021962125.1. Lineage (NCBI taxonomy): Eukaryota > Metazoa > Mollusca > Gastropoda > Planorbidae > Bulinus > Bulinus truncatus. The sequence goes on from JAGDYQ010000167.1 coordinate 1,662,165, forward strand.
GTTGGAAATTGGTCAACAATCACATACGACCAGATTTCAGCTAAAGTTTCACCTGCAAGAGAGAGAAAGTTGATTATTGTATAGCAGAAATTTGAAACGAAGCTTATAGTCTGTTTCAAATATTGAAAAATAGGAGTAGAATTTACTGATGCGTAAAATTTTGACCTTACGTGGTTGAAAATAAACACAAAGCCTATAGTCCCATTCGCCAAATACTAAGCAAGAGTAGAATCAATTGGCATATATTCCCATAAGCTCCTAATATTCCCATAAGCTCCCACATATTCCCATATTCTCCCACATATTCCCATAAGCTCCCACATATTCCCATAAGCTCCTATATATTCACATAAGCTGCTAATATTCCCATAAGCTCCTACATATTCCCATAAGCTTCTACATATTCTCATAAGCACCCACATATTCCCATATGCTCCCTCATATTCCCATAAGCTCCTAATATTCCCATAAGCCTTTAATATTCCCAAAAGCTTCTCATATTCCCATAAGCTCCTAGTGAGGAGGTACTTGTGCATAGGGCCCCATAATATTTCTGGCAAGTCAGTGTTTAGGCCCAACAGCCATAAGTCTCTACGTGAACGGCCCCGAGCCATACTTCCGGTGATGGGGGGGGGGATTAACCAGTTCAGTTTCTTTCCAAATCCGATGCTCTACATTAGTATATATCCAATTAATTATAAAATCATGTATTCATATGGAGTTTTAAAATGTGTTTTTAATTTCAGTGATTTTTTTTTCTTTTCTGTCAGTGATGTAACTGCTAAATTCTTCTTTAAGAAATAAATCCCTTCTTGTAAATGCCATTGATTTGATTTTTAACAAATTTTTCGTGTTTCTAATTTAGTCCGTACCAAAACAGTCGCAATTTCACCTGGATATGACTAAATATGTACCAATAAAATGACAACTCATTTTGCTGTATGCGCTCAAATTTGAGGGTGTCAGCTGCGTAGAAAACTCAAAATATTTTTCGAATGATACTTTGAATTAACATATATTTGGAATTAACATTTAACATATTAATGAATATATACTTTTATATGAAAAAATAAAAAATTCAGTTATCTTATTCAATACATGTAGAAACTATGCATTTTCAGGAAGGTACGTATAAATAGTAACATACGCCAAGTCACATGTGACCCAGTAGTCTATGTGCTAATCAAAACAGCTGAACGTCATGTCTTATAAATAGCAGCTTGCGTAGTATTATGACTGTCACTTTATCATAAAATGTATCAAAGAAATATTTCTTTTGCACATGCCGTATGCATTATATAAATAAAAAGACAAATTGAAATGTACATCTTCATGATTAAATCAGCTTTTGGGAAATTTTAGTTATAGCTCAAATTAATTTGTTGAATAAGTACTATTTTATTAGCGCATTGGACGAGCAGTATTTCGGTTTGTTTTCAGCCAAAGCACTAAAATTCTACAGCCTTCCATAGCCATCTTGTTTACAGTATTTAAAATTAAAATTTATCGGATTTAGCGTCTAATTATCTAGTATAATCGGTGTGATTTGTTGGCAAAATAAAAATGGATGACGATGTGTTGGTGATTGCAGTGCGGTTATGTGACATAGATGAAAAAGAGCAGCCTGATCCACTTTGTTTACGATTCGAAGAATTGGCAACATGGCGACATTTTGAGTCATTGGTAATGTTATTTATATTGTATGTTGGTTTTTTTTTTTTTTTGTGGAACAGTATCATTGCATGTTTCTATTAATTTTTTTTTTCATTGAACAATTTGAAATATTCCAATATAATTACTTAAGTTGCTTGAAAAAAAGTCATTTTGAACGTTTCTAAAAATAAACCTTGTCTAGTAATATAATATTATGAGTAAACAGTAAATAGATCATAGAGAGCAGACCTATGTTACAATGACTTTTAAATAATTAAACAGGGCGTCTTGTCTATACTGTAAGGTCTTTTTTTTAGAAATATTAAAGAGACATAGTGCTTTACATAAGTTAGCGAGTTCATACAAAGGCTATGTCCACAGAAAAAAGCCAGCACCCCTGCCAGGGACCTGCATGACCTTTTTATTTATTCCACTAGTCTTATAAATGCTACAGTCTCCTTCTGTTGTTATTTTGAAGGTAACAGTTTCTGGAAATAAAGGGGTGTAATTTATTTCTTAAGAGAAAAGTTAATTGGAAATTGTCAATTTCTATATATATAAGCTTTATTTTTCCTTTAGTTAAAGCTCTAAATGCATATCATTTCTAAAAAAAAACTGGCTGATGCAAATAAATTAATGGTTGAAATCCATAATTGTCATACCTTTCCTGATATATTGTTAGGAAACTGAATTACTTAAAGAGAACATTATTTTAAGGTGATCTGTTTCCTTTTTACAGCTTTGTGACATGTTCAAATCTCCGCCACATACTGTTAAAGTTTCCTATTTGGATGATGAAAGTGATTGGGTAATTATTGCATTTTATTATTTTTTAGCCAGCATTGACGATTTGTCTAAAATGTTTGAAGTGATAATAGAGGTTAGTTTTTCTGATGCTGATGCAGTAAGGTTTTAAATACCATCATCCAGCTTAGTAATCTCAGAAAATTGAAATAAAGATGAAATTTGGTGTAAACATAACCATTAAATTATACGTTCAATATTGTTTACAAGTATTTTCTGCAAAGTGATTAAAAAAAATAATAATTTAAATTTAAAAAGTAAACTCTGAGCATATTAGCTTTTTTTATGTGTAAATGCCATGGTTACTTTTTCTGATAGTTACACTAGTGTTTCTATCAGTTTGTCAGATAGATCTCAATTATACATTAACTCTACCTCTTCATCCCTAACTGTCCTCTCTCCCTCTCTATATTTGCTATACTCTCCCACCTTCCAAATCTTATACTGTTTCACACACCCTCCATATTTTGTATTCTCTATTCTGTTTTCTCTATTTGTAATTGAAATTATAATGAAAAGCACTATTTTATTTTTTCAATTCTTCTTGTAGGTTGAACTGAGCAGTGATGCTGAGCTGAAGGAAGCGGTTACAGTATGTTTTGTTTTTTTTAATTATTAATCTTTTACACTAATAAATAGGATATTTATAACAGAAAATGGAGATGCATTAATTTAGGATATACTTTGTAGCAAGGACTATTATTATTATTATATTTGCTTCTCATCAAAGGTTTTTGGTATTATTATTATTATCATTTTTTTTTTTTTTTTTTTTGCAGTTGACTAAAAGCTCTGGTGAAATCTTACAATTGCGCGTTAAGAGGTTGGATGATGAAAAATTGATTAAACTGGAAACTGCAGCTTCTTCTTTCGAAAATACTTCAGTTTTGAAACCCATTGGAAGCAGCCCAGTATACTATGTGCCAACAACTGACCCTGGCGGCGATGTCTTTGGTAAGCTTGAGTACCCCCATCCTCCTGCCAATAAGCTTGAGTCTGACCATGCCCTGCCAGCCTGCTTTCCCACAGCACCATACATGGCAGAACCACAAGTACTGGTCTATCCACACCCTAAAGACAGCTCATCAGTTGCATACATAAAGAATTCTGGCTTACCCCTACAGTTGTTTCAGAATTCTGTTGGGGATGGCTTGAAGGATATCCCCAGCATTAAATCTGAAGATCAGGAATCTACTTTCATAATTCCATGGGACAAAGCCAAAGGCTTGACCACAGAGAAGAAAATGTTTTACTTGAAAGCAATGATGGCATCCGGTGGGTCTCCATCTTCAGAACATGAAATAAAACCCCAAGACAATGCAAAAGTCTCTAATGAAGGCCTCCTTTTGGCAGACCTTCCCAGTCCACATGCTGTGATTGTAGAGCCACTGTGTGCTCAGCCTGGATCATTGGGTCAGAACTTCATACCTAATCAAGATCCCTTTGAGCTGCAGGGCGAGTCTGCCTCCCAAGAAGGAATTCAGGGATTTCTCCCAAGGATGTGCAGTCCCACACTTGTCCCTACTTCAGCCCTGATGGAGCCAGGGTACAGACAGGATAAAACCCTTACTAAAGAGACAGAGGGAGGAACAAGCAGTGTTGCCCCGCCAGTGAAACTGATAGACTGGGTTTCAGCCGTGCACTCCGCCATGTCCTTCAACCCAGCAGCGCCCAGCCCACCTGCCGCCGGGGCTCCACCCTATTCAGCCGCTATTCCCAAATGCAAGCTGGTCAAAAAGGGCAGTGAGAAGAGCTGCGCTATGAAAATTTTGCCAGGTAATCTCCTGATGATGGTTGGAGCTCAGTCTGGTGCCAATGCTGTGGCCATTGAGATGCCCCCAGAGCCTGAGTTCTTCCATCACTCAGTGAATAAAGATGAGGAAATAGCTGCAAGTGGCGGGTAAGTTTTATCATGTTCCACTTTTCAAATTTTTTTCCGTTAGGCTAATTTCATATCTTTAAGCTCTTAAAAAAATTTTGGGCAGTGCACTCATGAAATACATCTGGTTTCTCCAGTGCGTCTTCTACATCAGCTTCAGAGGAGACTGGTGAAGTGTTGACCAGGGCTGGTAGTGATGCCGCCGCAGTAAGCAGAGAGGTAAATAAATAGTTTGTGTATTTTTTCAAAAAAAAATTCTTTTAGTCTGATTACTTGACCAGACATATGATATATTGAAAGAAATTTTTTTTTATCAACTTTGTGTTAGTCATACAACCTTTGTTAAAAAAATGTTATGTGCCTGACCTATGTAATAACCAATTTCATATTCTAATTGAAGTAAATTGGGGTATCTTTTTCACTGTTAATTTCTTAAAATAGTTGGTCAAGTCTCATAAATCTTTCCCTCTGTATATTTTTAAGCAATATGCAAATTATCTTTTTCTTTATTAACTATGTGATATCAGATTCTCTCGGCTTTGAAAGGTTAAATACTGTACAAGTCTTTCTAATGTTGTAAATTTAACAGCAGGGGACAAGTTTTAGTCTTTTCATTTGTTTTTTTACAAGAAAGTATAATATCTGATTGTAAGGACTTCAAATTTCATACAAGAATATAGATAGGCCTAAATAGTCAATATTTATTTATTTCTAATTTATTTCACTTGCTTTGTATTAAAAAAGTTGAGCTGTTTCAGCTACTGTCTTGTATAATCATATTTTTTTGCCTTTGTCCACGTTGAGTCGCATTCTATTGGTCTGTTGCATGATTATGTTCCAAATTCATGTGTTGTGAAATGCATTCTTTACTTATGCATTAGTAATAATATAAGTTTATACTGCAGGTGCTGTTAGCTTTATTTACTGACCATATCAAAACCTTTTTTTTTTTCAAAGTTGGGATAAAAGTTTCTTAACAGCGTACCATAATTGCTTTATAACTAGAGTTTTTTAGCCTTCAACACTATTCAAAAATATCATATATGATTCTTAATAAAGCCTGTATAAGTCTTATTGCATTTAAAATTGAATTCCTTGATAAAGAAATACATGTACTGCTATTTTTTTTTACTTTGGCTTTGATTATTTATTCCTCTTTGCTTTACTTGTAAAGCATGCTTTGTTTTTGTTTTTTTCAAATCATGGCTTTAATCTTTGAGTTGATCTGTCATTAATCAAATCATGGCTTTAATCTTTGAGTTGATCTGTCATTAATCAAATCATGGCTTTAATCTTTGAGTTGATCTGTCATTAATCAAATCATGGCTTTAATCTTTGAGTTGATCTGTCATTAATCAAATCATGGCTTTAATCTTTGAGTTGATCTGTCATTAATCAAATCATGGCTTTAATCTTTGAGTTGATCTGTCATTAATCAAATCATGGCTTTAATCTTTGAGTTGATCTGTCATTAATCAAATCATGGCTTTAATCTTTGAGTTGATCTGTCATTAATCAAATCATGGCTTTAATCTTTGAGTTGATCTGTCATTAATCAAATCATGGCTTTAATCTTTGAGTTGATCTGTCATTAATCAAATCATGGCTTTAATCTTTGAGTTGATCTGTCATTAATCAAATCATGGCTTTAATCTTTGAGTTGATCTGTCATTAATCAAATCATGGCTTTAATCTTTGAGTTGATCTGTCATTAATCAAATCATGGCTTTAATCTTTGAGTTGATCTGTCATTAATCAAATCATGGCTTTAATCTTTGAGTTGATCTGTCATTAATTTATCTTCATAACTCAGTTTTATTATTATATTGAGAAATAATGGGTGTATGACCAAAGTAATGAGAAACGTTTATATCTAAAGAACCAATTATAAATTAGGTATTACTTGGACTTTGGTTTACTACTAATATTGTTTAATGGCTTTTGGAATACATACATTTTAGATAATTGATACTCAAGTAAAGTTTTTCTATTTGATTTATTTTTTTAAATTCTAAAGAAGAAAAAAAAGAGGAATTTCTAGACTTTACAAGTAGAATAAATTCGTTTGGTCAGAGATTGAGGTTTTAGTATATTTCTCTTATTAAGGTCTGAGTTGTGCGCCTGTACTTTTATGCTCTCTGCATGAATCTTAATTTAATTCACCATGACTTCCTGTGTCTATCAAGAGGGTAACACTGGTACATGTGAACATCTTAATCTAACAATGAGCCAGATGAAGTGCACTTCCATCCATTTCTCCACAGATGAAAGCTTTCACCCAGCCTGCTGTATCTTTTGACATTTCTCAAGCAACCAGTGAGAACCTGGCACATAAACTTGAGAAGAAGTCCAGCAAGAGAAGCGAAATGAAAACAAAGCTCTCCTCCAGCAAAAAGGATAAACCAATCAGTGAGAAAAAAGACAAACATCACACTGAGAAAAAAGAAAAACACTGTGAGAAAAAAGAGAAATCGGCTGACAAAAAGGACTCATCAGGGTCAGGGGTGAAGGTTAAATGCGATAAAGTAAAGAGCGGGGAAAGCAAGAAGAAAGCTTCAGAAAGCGCTCACAAAGAGTCCCGTAAGAAATCAGAAGATAAGAAGGTGGTCACAGAGGATGTGGAGTCTGGAGAGAAGGTCAGGGTCAAGGCTGAGCCTGTTTTTAAAGTGAAGACGTTCATGAAATTGCTGGAACAGGTGAGAACCATGCCCTTAAAGGCAAACTAACTCTTGCTTCCTTAAAAATAATTTTAAATACTTACCTCTTACTTAAGTATTGCTGTCCTTTACATGTCTTAAAGTCTGAGCCTTTGCTTCGTGTACGTTCATAAATTACTGAGCTGTTAGCTTGGCGGCATGCTAGAAAAAAATAATTGTGTTAGACCACGTGGCTATAAATACATGTACACATTTTTCAGTTAGGATCATCTACATGTATCTGTTGCTTCGTTTAAATTATTTGCTATAAATGCTTTTTTTTGGTGGGTTTTTTTTATTTTCATGTGATGATGAAGCTCATATTGTTATTATGGAGATAAGCATTAAATATTTAGTGTTATATAATATGGTTTTGATACTTAGAATGCTTACTGCATATTTAGATTATCTGTATGTTATTTGCTTTATTGGCTTAAAGTAAATAGCATGATTTTCGAAATACACTCCACGTAGGATGTCACATCTGATCAACTTTAAACATTGCTTTGAGTTTGATGCTTATTTTAAGATTTTTTAAAATAATTCTTGTGTTTTATGAAGTAAACAGTTTTTTATCCTTAACCAGAAAATGTTTTTTTTTTTTTTAAATCGGAAAGGTAATTTGAAAAGTTTTTTTTTGTCAATACATGTATCTGAATTATAATACTTTATAAGAAGTATATAATTATTAAAAACTACGAGTCACTTATATGCTAAATAAACTATAATAACAGTGCACAATTAAAAAAATTAAAGCAATTTTTTCTGATTTCATTCCATTATCTTTTATGATTAGCAATAGCCAGACAAACTTAATATGAACATGTATATGTGTCTAATAATCTCATCTCCATTGTGAAAAATTCAACAATATTTTTGTCCTTTTCTATGAAAATAAAGGTTGCTTTTGCTTTGCTTTTGTCAAAGTGTAATCGATCTGTAAAATAAATTGTGGCACTTAAATAATCATACAGAAGTATTATTAGTTATCAATTCTGCGACTTAGATCAACTTAAACATTATTTCTCACTCAACCCCTCCCTCCCCACACACACACCACCCACCTGGTAAATTGAATTGATAGTTGTTTTTTTTTTTTTACTGAACCGGTCTTTATTGCTGTTTTTCCTATTGTGCAATATTTGTGCTCATTGGACATGCAAATTTATTTTTTTAATTGATTTTACAGCTCTTAATGCTGCATTACTTTGCTACCTTGACTCAGTGAAATTTAAAAAAAAAATACTAACCTCATTTTATTCAAATGTTGTTGTTTTTTATGCTAATACAGATGAAGCAAGACATGCATCAGAATATCGTGCGAGATGTTGCTAAACAGACAGACAGTCTTCTTCAAGCTTTAATAAATTCACAGAAGATACCAGCTGTAATGGAACCAAAGCTCAATAATGGTAAAAAAAAAACAAAGACTTTATAACAAAACATTGTTAATTGAAAAGCATATGTAATGCTAACACCATATATATAATAATAGGTGCGACCTGCTCTTTGACCTTCAGAATAGTTTTGCTGATAGTTTTATTTAGTTTTATTTATTTGTGTTTTTTTGTTTTGGATATTGTCTAGGAATAAAATGTACTTTTGTTTATCTGTCAACAGATCAAGTGATTCATGTTGACATCTACTGTGACAATTGTAATGATGAGATTCGTGGAATTCGTTTTAAGTGTGGGTGGGTAATGTTACTGAATATATTTATATACATATTGGGCCTTAATATTTTATAAATTTACTTTATTTTTATAGGGTTTTATTTAACTTGCTATCTCTGGCTGATGGTTTTTGGGAATTGTACAATCAGATTATTTTAAAACGTTCAAGTCAATCAATTTAGAGTCTAAGCCTTCCAAATATTGTCGTATATTATCTTATTTTGAATATTTGTACATTTTGCTGGTTTTCTTTCAATGCCCGTTAAATTTTTTTTCTCCTTAAGAAACTGCCTTGATTTCGATCTTTGTGAAGTTTGTGAGGATCTTCCTGATATTCATGACCCAAATCATGTGTTTCTCAAGTTGAGGTATCCAGCTCGCAATGCAGGCCGTGTAGGGAATGAGAAAGCCCCTCTTCTTCGAGAAAATATTTATCTGACAGAGAGATGTGATGATCAGCACATAGAATCATGTGATACAGAAAGGTAAATCACTCTGGTGCCTTAGTAACTGAAAATATATTTTTTTGGAGATCACAGGCCAGAAAATGAGGAAATATTACTTACTATCCTTTGTAACATTTTAAAAAATATTTTGTTAATAACTTGAGATTCTTTTTTTATTATATCTCACTTTTATTTTAGAATTGAAAGTTTCTTTTTCTTCAGAATGGTATAAATGTAGTTATTTCCATAAGTGTCATAAATTTCAGCATTTTTGTCTGTTATAGCCATAAAAATGTTAAGTCTTAAAAATTGTGTGAACATTTTAAAATAGCATAAGCCAATTAATTGTGATGCTGGCTAATGTGGCTGTGAGTTGACTGGCCAATGTGGAAACTGACAGAGAAGTCCAAAATAAAAAAAACCATGTACAGATTCTGTTGAAATGTGTAATTCTTTTGGTGCTTGTTGAAATTACCTTTCTCTACCATCTCTCGTTAAAAACAAGAAAAAAGGTTATAAATAAATTTAGGCCTAGCTTTTTTTATTTATTTTCTTTGATTAAGACTTTTAAAATGAATAATGATCTTTTATAGCATTTGTTACAACAAGATGAACTTTTGTAATATCTAGAGTCGCATAATAGTTTTTTACTTTCTACATTTGCAACACTTTTTCGTGCTTGATTATCTTAATAATCACAGTTGGCTAGCCTCATATGGTCTAGTCTGTTAGCAATAAATTTATCTTGCTATAATGTCTCATGATGAGACGGATGGCCGAGTGGTGTAGATACTGCACTGTTGACTTGAGAGTCCTGGGTTCAATCCTCGTTGAGACCCATGGGAAATTTTCCAGGTTAAATTTGTTTCAAAGTCGTCCCACAAGTCCACCCAGCTTTAAATGGGTACCTGATTGAAGGGAGCTGGGCGTTTTTCTAACCCCACAATCCCCTCTTAAGACGAGGTTATAGAAACAGATGAATTCTACAATTCATCCACCCCAATGGCCTGTTTAGGCTAAGGGAACTTTACTTTACTTTATAATGTCTCACCCTACCAAACAATTCGTAATTGATATGTCTTTCATACAACACTGTTTACATTGTCAAATTAATCTTTGTCTGGTTGCACATTGGCCAGGGTTCATTCATACTGTCAGCATAGTTTGTACATTGGCCATTACATATATGTGTTTGTATTTAGAATATCATATTTTTTTTCTGTTTATTATATTTTATAGGGAGCTAACAATTACAGAGATTGTTGACAGTAAAGAAAAAATGCTGGTTTTGGCTGTTGATGAACCAAAAGAAATTTTTGACCATGATGATTTATTTACAGAAGTAAGGTCTAATTACATTTTTTTCTTTACCTGTTTTTATTTATTTTGTAATCTTTTTTTTTTTTTTTAAATTCTCTCCTTATGATGTTTACAATGTTTTAAAATTCTCTCCTTATGATGTTTACAATGTTTTGAAATTCTCTCCTAATGACGAATCATTAGATTCTTTGTATCCTATATGCTGCTGCTATATTCAAATCTTTTAATTAGTTGCATAAATTGGTTTTTTTTTTTAGAGCGATGTCCCAAACATTTCAACTCTGGATTCGGCCAAGGATATTGACACATATGGTGGAAACATCATGGAGGGGGAGAAAAGTGAAGTTGTCCCACTGACCAAATTAATCACAGCAACACCCACAAGTCACAACTTACCCGGTAAGTTTCATTTATTAACAAACAAAAAAAAAAAAAAAAGACACTTGATGATCAAGTCTTGATTTTTTTTTGTTAGATTATCTATTCAAAATCTTGAGTTGTATGTCTCAGTATTTTTATACCTTACCATATGTTGGGCTATGTACATTAATTCTTCAGTTTTATGTCTCAGTATTTTTATACCTTACCATATGTTGGGCTACGTACATTAATTCTTCAATTTTATGTCTCAGTATTTTTATTACCTCACCATATGTTGGGCTACGTACATTAATTCTTCACTTTTATGTCTCAGTATTTTAACTTTTAATAATTTTCTTATCGTAATTTGGGTATGCCATAATATGTGACATAATTAGAAAATAAATGATTTTGATGAATGCTGATTTATTTTTTTTTATCCTAATTTACAAAAAGTATTCTGTTTCATATCTGTGTTTTTATCACCTCACCATATGTTGGGCTGTGTCAGGAACACAGACATCATGGTTTTTTGACTTTGTTTTCACTTTGTTCAACTAACCTAAATAAAGCTTCAAGTTTAACATCAGTGTCATTTTTTTCTCTTTTCTGTTTCTCCCAACTTTCCTAGTTCCGGATGAGCCAAACAGCCCAGCAGCTAGCGAGTCTAGCAGCAGCAGTATCATCTCATTGACATATCCCTGTCACAGCATCCCACTCGTGGCACTGACCAGAGCCATGACTAAAGAAGATGAGGAGGAACAACTCATTTCAGTTGATGCTGCTGGTGAGATGATCACAGAGAGTGTTGTTTGACAACTTACGATATTGTTTAATTTGATTTGTAAAATATATCCCACACAGTTTAATTTTGTAATTTAAAGAACCATTGTACACCAAAATCCAAACTTATTCTTTGTCAGATCCCTATTTAAGCCCCTTAAAAAATAAACACTGAATCTTTTCCTGGGGTTTTATATTAAATTTTCTAAATGATTTTAACAAAAACTACACAGCATTTCTTTCACACATAGTTTGGCAGAAAATTTTTATGATAAAAAGCTGTGTTTTTCTTTTTTTTTTTTTTTTATGTCTGATTTTTAATTTTATTACTTATTTCTGACAGTCTTTTATCTAAATTCAGTTATTAGTCTTTAATATTTTATTTAAACATATTCCAGTGGCTTTAGTTTAAAATCGCAATTGTTGTTATAGTTTATTAAATAAATTTTACTGTTCTTTTACCTTTAAATTCAGTCGCTAGTCTTGAGGATTTAGAAATTTCGCCAGCCAGGCGGCTAGAGTCACCCAACCAACCCATATTCTTTGACATGGAGGATGACAGCTCCTTCCAGGAATGGGACTCTGACTCAAGTGATGACTTCTGCATCATTGAGCCATCACATTCCTCTTTCTGCAGGGAGGATTATGAAGCCCTTCCGGGGGTAAGCTAGCAGTCAAGTTTTCTCCTGATAAACATTTGGATTTAAAACAGTAGCATCACTTATAACAAAGGCCCTCTTAAAATCGCATACTGCAATTCCATTGGTTTTAAAGATGCACAATTTTAAAAAGCTGTTTTTTTTTTTTTCAAATTATAGTTTTAATTTCCCTTTCCTCTATTGCCTATTAAGCAAGAATTTTGTTAGAATTTAAAATCTTTTTTATTTTCAGTAAGCAATTAAAAAAAATGACCATAGGCCCAGAATAAAGCAGTGGGCACATAGCTTGTTTATTCATGTTTTGATGTAAACAGTTGTTTTACTTTGATCTAAAATTGATTTAAAATTAATTTTTTTTTTGATTGGGGTATCAATTAACCAATCCTAGACCCAATTTATACCATCCCTAATTAGTAGTTTTTTAAATTTTTTGAGAGGTGGTAAATTTTTTAATGGTTTGAGAATAATTTAAAGAGGGTCCTCTGTATTGCTTAACATCGAACTTTTGCGTGAGCCATGTGTACTTTCTTTGCTTTTAGGAAGATCATGAGTTGCTACCGAGCACACAGAATTTGGACCAGGACAGAACCAATGAACCGCTGGCCAACAGCACCGGTTTCACATACCACCAGACCACCACTCTTGTGAGCACCACAACCACAGATGTCCAGATGGATGCTGCCGTGTCAGAGGAAGAAGAAGAACTCTTGGTGGAGCCATTTTCTGCTGGGCAGGATCAGGATGTAGAAGCAGCGGAAAGTGTGCACAGCATTCAGGAAGATAACCTGGTGCACAAGATGAATGAGGAAGAGAGAATCAGGTCAGTGAAATGTGTCTTTGTAACATAGCTGCGTGCATGATCAACTGGTGGGTCGCAGAATAAATTGATGTAGGTTTCCTGTAATTGTAATTATTACAGTTTTGGTACAGCAGTTTTGAGATTTTTCTTTTATAACATTGGGGTATATGCACCATGCTATTTTTGGTCATGGCTGCCATTAAAAACAAGTATTGCAATAAAAACCAAAATAAATATTTTCCCTCAAAATACTGTCTTCCCGCCTGTCAGCTTTAGATGGAAAGTAAAAAAAAATCAAGACAACTGTTTTCTGTTTAAAATATCAATCATGGCTTCATCATGTGTCTCAATTTTATAAATTCTGCAGTATTAAAATAGTTTCTGCGGTTTGAAATATGAGATGCATAAATCAAAAATATCACAAAGTAATAAAATTATTGCTGTTGTGTTTTTTTTGTTTTGTTTTTTGAAAAAGACCACATTAAAAAATTTCCACCAGAAACAATTGCAATAATCCGAAATTTTTAGGCAATTAAAATAGCAGTGTACATCATAACAAATTTTTTTAAACAAAATTCTCATTCTGAGTTCAAATTCCACTCACGGACTATTTTTTTTAGCTTTCTTTTTTTTTTTTATTTATCCCTTAATTTGTTGTAAGGAAAAGAAACAATAACTATTAAGTTTTTCAGGCTATGTCATGTACAATAAGTATACCTCTGTACTAGTATAAAGAAGCAATCTGAGGGTCTTGGTAATTTAGTGGTGTCATTGTAAATCCATAAATATGTTGCCTCATTAATATTGACCTTAAAGATCACCGCTTTATTTTTAGCATTTATGACGCCCTTACTTTGTCATTTTAATACAGTTCCACTTGCGTGTTTTTTTCTGACCTTTTTTTTAAAAACCCACCCTCAATTTCCTGAAAGTAATATCTGTTACCTGCATATTGATTGTTGATGAGTTGGAAATGTATCATTGTTATACATGTTTATTGCCTGTTTATGAAATGCATCATTGTTATACATGTTTATTGCCTGTTTATTGTCACGTATGATAATGGGCTGTTGTTGTTTGTTTGTTCTCTAGATACAAGCTGTTGTTACAGGCAGAAATCTTTGAGGAACAATTGAAAAAGAAGGAGCTGGAGAAAGCACAGAAAGTAGAAGAATTGGAGAGAGCACAGAGGGAGCAAGAGGCGGAAAGAGTGAGAAGGGAGGAAGAAATGGAAAGAGTGCAGACAGAGCAGGAGGTCAAAAGTATTTTAGAAGCTAAAGAAAGGGAAGCTGCTTTTATAAATGAGAATCTAGAAAGAGCAGCCAAGCAGATAGAGTCAGTCGACCAAAAGACAACTGCTAGTCTAATTCATTCCCATTCAACGGAAGAAACCGTGAGCAAAAGAGATGTTGATTGTCAAGCGTAAGTTTTTTTGCATTTCATTTAATTTTTTTCTCCACATATTCTTAAGAAGTTGAAACAGCTGTGAAATTTTATATCTTTTAATGTTCTTTTAAAATAATTTTTAAAAAAGTTAATTTTAAAATTTAAATTAAATATCCTAAGTATGTAGTGATTTAATTTATAAAATATATTTGTACTTCCAGCTAAGTTTTATTTTAGTGTAATTTTTATTTTATTACTTTATATACATTGATAAATGCTTGCCTATTAAGGTAAGTTTTAGCTTATGCAAGATAATTTAATGAAGTATTACCCAAATAAGATATCGCATTAAAACACAAAAAAAAGCTTAAAAATGTTATCATTACTGTCTTCAGGAACTTAGAATTTGTGCACCCTGCCAGTCACATCATACAGAATGTTGCCTCTGGTGTTTCTAAAGCAGCCACCACGGCTTACTATACAGCCAAGGATGTTTTTTATTCCCTTCAGGCTAAACAGGTATGCATTTATTTTACATGAGCTATTTTTTTTTTTTTGTTGATTTATATATTTGTTAGGATAAGGATGAGATAAAATCCCTTAGATTTCTATAAACCACAATGGGACGGTTTTTATGGTGCCCTTTTTTCATTCCCCACCATAGCCGATAGTGCAATGGCCATAGCGGGGACTGCCCCCCCCCCCCATTACGAAGTTGCTTTGATTTTTTTTTTATGTGGATTTTTTTACACAGTTTTAGTTTTATTCTAATTATATTTTTTTTTATTTACTATGTCAGAACGAATGGAAAGCCCCATCATCAACATATAAACCTCCTCAGTCCGGTTGGACCCCGCCTAATGATAATTACATCCCACCAACGTCAAAATGGACTCCTCCACAGAGCCAGTTTGTCCTGCCGCCTAGCTGTCTGGAGAACAGCGACGCAGCCGATGGGCAGGCGGAAGGGGCCAGGGTAGATGACGCCACCACCATGGGCAAGAGGCTGTCATCCGGCGGCTCTCACCCAGTGACCCTGATGGAAGGCTCAGACTCTGAGCTGACCAGAGAGCTCAAAGCCATGCAGCACCTGATCGAGATGGGCTTCGCCAACAGGGAACAGAACCGACAGCTCCTAAATAAGTTTGATGGGGACCTAGAAAAGGTGGTCCAGTGCCTCCTTCAGGAAGAAGGTGAAACAGGCGAACACTGGGCTATCCACAGGCACTGAAGCATAGAACTACAATTTATTTTTTTGTTTCCCCTTTTTTTTTTTAAATAGTGATATCCGATTGAAAAACACAATGACTGATGCCTTCATCTGTTGTTATACATAAGTTCCATTTATTGTTAATGAAAGAAAAAAAAAAGTATATGTACGTTTAAAAAAAATCAATAACCGTCATGGTCTCACTAATCGGTTATTGACATATTTGAACAAAAATTATTTTTTTTGGTAAAGGAACATACATCTACTTGGAGCCATCAGCTTGCTTACTTTCAGTTAATATGAATCCATGTATCTCTTTTTGCAATAGTTGTAATACATAATTCTTTTTAACTACAGTTTCGATTTTTCACTTGGCTTCCCTGAGTCGCTTATAGTTTAAAAAGAAAAAAATGTAGACTGATAACCAAACTCTTAACCAAAATTAATGGTCATTGTTATGTAATCAAGAGGTTTATGCTAATGCTTCACTGTTTTATTGAATTAATTTGCGGATAAATCACCTTGGCCTGACATATATTGGTGGGTAAATTTTGTGATAAGCCATGATACTTGAGTTCACAAAAAAACATTTGTAATCAAATTGTAATAACAATGCGTCTGAATAGGTAGCCAATGAAAACATATTTGCATTGATAATTTTTGTTGAGCCAAGCTCATGAATTGGATCATGTGATATAAGTTAAATGAAATCATCTATATAAATTATAGGCTGGTTATGTATGTATGTACAGTGAATCCCCCCCCCCTCCCACACACACATACACGCTTGAATTAGACTCTTTCACTTTTTTGTATAAAAAAACTATTTCATAGAATCATCTTTATAAGCTGTTGGTTCCATACCTTTGACAAAAATGTCCCAATTTTAATACCTGTTACCATTTCTGGCAGTCCAACAAAAATGTATGTAGAAATGTGCTGCATTCTGACCCTGTGGTACGTTTTATACATGTAAATATATTTTCTCATTTTTCGTTCATTTCCTTTTTTTTTTTTTAACGATACATTTAATGCAGAGCTGTTATTTTTAGTTTCAGAATTAATGTTACACTACTGGTAATCTAAACACAGTAATCAGTGTCTAAATCTCGCTTTATCATTTTGATTAACTGAGCATAATTTTGTTGTTTTGTTATGTTTGAAAGTTGCGCATTATGATTAAATTTATAGATCTATTCTAACCTTCCGTATCTTTCATACAGTTGAGTTAAAGTGAGCATGAATAGATGATTCAAGATTTTCTTGTGTAGCTATAATTGGTTTTTTTTTTGATAATACATAGGCATCATCAACCTTCACATTATAATTTGGTAATCCGCATTTGTTTTGAAATTATTTGTTCTTTGTAATTGAGTGGGGGTCTGCCTTTAACTTCTTATCTTTGAGTGAAAAAATTTGTAGTTAATTTTTTTTTTTTTTAGTGTCATAATTTGTTGACATAACAGCTGTTTTTTTTTTACAGAAAAATAAAAAAAAAACAATTTTTAAAAAATTTCATGGCTTAGAAATCAGTTTAATTTAGTAGATGATCTACTGATTATACTAAATTTGTAAATAAATCTCCAAGTCTTTCATAGCCCCCCCCCCCCCATTCCCCCCCCCCAAACTTCAAACTGTAGTGACTCATACTTCAAACTACTCTTTGGTGTCCATAAATAGCAGTTACTTTATCACTTTCTCGTAAGTCATAAAGTTTTAAAAGAAAAAAAATCTTTGTATTATTGTAAACAGTGTATATAATTTTGTAGTGAAGGGCAGAAGTTGTAAAATGTCCATATATATATATTTTTTTTTTTAGTTTTGCTTTCACTTTTTTTTTTTTTTTTTTTTTTTTTGCTTTCACTATTACAACATTCTATTCAATGCGTACTATCTGGCAGTGGAAGCTTTTGCATCTTTTAATTAAAAAGCATCACAAATTATTTTGGGTGTTTTTTACCCGTCATTATTTAACTTTTTCAAATACTGATAGATGTTAACATATTTTTTTTATTTAAATTAGTACATGTACAACTTTTTTTTCCATGAATTTTTTATTTCCCCAATTATTGCTTTATGGAATAAAATTATTTTTTCTCCATAAGCTTGACATATTTTTTTTTTCACAAAGAGTGATCTTAAACTTGTGGGAATCTCTTTCTAATTTTGAATCATACTTTTGTTCAGAATTACATTCAATGTAATATTATCTATTGTTATTAATCCTGACCTGTAATTTTTTTTTCATCACTTTATAATAACAAAGATCTATTTTCATTTTGTGTTTCCTAAAAGAGAAAATATAACGCACTATATATTGGTTGTGGGTTATGTTCCTTACCCATTTAGTTCAATTTAAACCAATTTGCCACGGATTTGTACCATGTGTTTTTTTTTTGTTCACTTTTTTTTTTTTTGATGAAGAGTTTCAATATTGATGTTTGCTTCTCGTTCAAATACACATTTTTTTATTTTCTAATGACCGATGCTACGATGGCTACCTACTCCCAGTGATGTCGGCATATGTGCGAAACGTACACCAATTTCTTTTCTAAGTAAGCTGTGGTTCTATGTCATGTGACGGGGCAGGGAGAGACTTATTATTCTAAACCTTATATTTTGTTTTGGTTTCATTTATATTGTAAGTGTAATGAAAACAACTTCATCATTCCTTGATTTCTGCTTGTGCTTTATAATTATTATTCGTCCCAGTGATTGAGTGATTGTATTGTTAGTCAATTAGAACAGGTTTTTTTTTTTTAAACAGTTATCAGTGTTACTTTCATATTTTATAATTTGTCCCAGTGATTGTATTGTTAGTCAATTAGAACAGGAGTTGTTGTTTTTTTTTTTTTTAAAACAGTTATCAGTGTTACTTTTATAATTGTTTTTAGCTATTCATAAATTGAAGCCATTTTTGTGGAAGAATTTTTCTTAAGAAAAATTCAATGGCCATTCAAATTATGGTGGGACTCTAAATTTTTTCTAATACAGTATGTGATTAAGAAAAGGTTTCTTCAGCACAAAAAAAAAAAAACTGCAACACTATTGAATATCATATTCGATATAAGTATTTTCAATTCATGGTTGAAAAATAAACTGGTTGAAACTTTAAATAGTTAAAAAAAAAAAAAAAAAAAAAGGTCTCATTAAATGTGATGTTAATTTAGGGCAAACTGTTTAAGGTGTATTCTTAATGGCTAAGATACATTTTTGCACAAAATTATGTTTTGCAGTGATGAAAAAAAAAAAAGAATACTATATTTTATGTAGTTTTGTAAATTCAAATTAGGAAGTAGCTCTTAAAACATTAAATTGTTATTTAATATTTTGTGTTGAGCTTGTAATTTATGTTGTGAGTTCCATTTATTTTTTTTTACTGTTGGTGTGTTAACAGATTTATGCACACATTCATGTAAAAATATAAAACAATAAAAAAATATATTCCAATTTTTTTTTTTCATTTTGAAATTTACTAAAATTGATTTTTTTTTATTAGCTATGAACAGAAATTAAAGTCTTAAAAAAGAACAGAGCATAAATGGCTTCATGTTAGAAATAACACATTTCATGGTTTACCCAAAACCAAAGCTGAGTTTGTGACACTATACAATTTATATCATGAGATGATATACTAGTATTTTTAACCATTTAAATATTTTTTATTTCTCAAGGAACGTTCCAAATCAAATAAAAATATATTTAAAAAAAACTTAAGCTACTTCAGAAACAAACTGAAAAAAAAAAGTTCAATATGATCATTTTTTTTTTTTAAAATGATAAATAAAATCTAACATAGTATTATTGCAGCATTTTATTTACAATATGCAGTTTTCTTCTTGGAAAAAATCATTCACATGATAATAAGAAAATGATAAATGTATTAAAGCTCCAACAGTATCATTGAATTTTGAATAAGATTTTTAACTTCAACAGTACTTATAAATATTATATGCAGGTGTAATCCAGATGAAGATGACTATTTACAGTATGATAGATTTCATAATACATGTATAAATTGTATATAACAAAAACTAAGCACACACAATAAATTATTACAATAGACATATTTCAAATATTAGTATATTAAATAAAAATTCAATACTGAAAAAGATAATTATTTTACCTTTTAAAGCTATATACCTGTATTACAAAATTAACACAGCAAACTAATGTATTGTAGTATTGTAAATAATATTATTACAAAATATGCGAGCATTAACCAAAAATGTGCAAAGTTTATAATGAAAAGCTTTTGGCTTGTTGAAAGTCGGCAGAACTCTGCACATGTACATAAATAACAAGGAATTAAAATTTATTACATCTTTACCAACTTATTGCATTATATATAAAAAAATTTTGATTTAATATTTATTCGGTTTTTTTTTTACAAAAGCAACCAGTCATTGATTGTTGAATATTTGAAAAATAAATGAATAATTTTTTTTTTAAATACAAACATACCCCAAAACTTAAACAAATTGATAGATTCACATTTTTTACTAAGTAGATGCCAAAATTTTAAATACATGCTTATAAAAACATAATTGTCTATAAAAAAGAACAACTTTTAAACCATACAATGGGAATATTTTTTTACTCATGCAATAAAAAGATATTTGAAAATAGTAATCACTTGAAAAGAATAACATATAAATATAATCCAAAAAATAATCATTCGTACATATTTCAGTAGGAAATATAAAGGCTAGAGGAATTTAAGGCACCTTAACCAGGTAAAAAAAGTAATGGTCATTACAGAAACATGCTATTTAACAAAAAAATGTTAAAAAGACAGCTTCTTAAACGAAACAGAAGTTCAGTTAGGTTCAACATAGTCGCTAATAATCGACAAATATGTTTTATTCAATGAATCAAGAATGCCTGACTTGGAAAGAAATTATATATAGGAAAGCAGACGGCTGCTATAATTTAAAGAAAAATTTTCAAGCTGATGAAATGGCAAGAATAATTTGCAGTAAGTGAGGAAAACGTCAAATCATGGAAAAACAATCAGACCTAAAAAAAAACTTAGAGGAAAAATCTTAAGTCTTGCCTTGACTATGATAAAATAGTCTATCGTGAAAGATTTTCTTTAATAACCAAACACAAAAAACGGAAGAAGCAGGTTAGAAAAATCTCTGAAAATTGTGCAATTAAAAATGATCCACTGATGCAACAAAATTATTTGCAAATTTAAAAAAAAAATACATGTGAGATTTCCATTGAGATTTGAATGTAGGTTATAAAGCAAATAAGTGAGGTTCTATAAAGACAAGGTTGATAATCGCACCATATGACATGGAAACCAGGAAATGGGTAGATTTAACTACCAAAGAAGCTGCACACTTTTATCAAACAACAGTGCATCATTTATCATACTATGACAAAAAAAAATGCTTTAACAGAAAAAGACACGGGAGGAAAAAAGTGGCAAAACAGATCATGACAGAACGCCTCTTGTCAACAGAGGCTGTAAATTCCACATGGAATGGAAATGATTAATGATGAAGATGATAAAACAATTGAATATTATTAAGGAGGAAATATAAATACTAAACCAGTTAAATGATATAATGATGGAGTAATAAATACTAAACCAGTTAAATGATATAATGATGGATTAATAAATACTAAACCAGTTAAATGATATAATGATGGATTAATAAATACTAAACCAGTTAAATGATATAATGATGGATTAATAAATACTAAACCAGTTAAATGATATAAAAAAAGTCTGATGGCTCAAACAGAAAGATCATAAAAAAAAACTTAAAAATTATTTTTTTTTATTTAAAACAATCATTAATTTTTTTTTTCCAGCAGAACACACTGGAATGGCGTTCCAGCACCTTTTTTCCATAGACTTTTGTTTACTGCTCTATTTTCAGTGTTATTTCTTACTCCGGTACTTTTTTTTAGAAAAATAGCACCCCCTATCAGCAATGTTCCCTCTAAGCTGAGCGCGTGAGCGATCGCTCACACGAATTCAGAGCGTTGCTCATACTATACATCCGATCGATCACTCCGACCGACGACATCGCTAAAATCGCTCAATAATTTTGGCCTCAAAACAAAATGTCGCTCAGAGGCAAAATTTTTTGCTCACTTCATATCACACCTTAGGGGGAACATTGCCTATCAGTCATAAAACATACATACAGATGATATCTCAAAAAATGTAATGCTTGTCTCAGATGAGTTATTTCATTCAAAGCAAGAAATTAAAAAGCCCCATTAAAAATTCATTTATGAAATAAGTTTTAAAACACAGTGAGAGAAAAAAAACCTATTTAAAAATTACTAATTAACTAAAATGTTAAATTACAAAAACAATAATTTTTTTTAAGAGTACTCATTATCATATTCTAAGTGAAAAAACATTTCATTTAGTTAGCCATATGTGTCTAATAATTTTCTTGTAATTAAATTTTCTAAGAGAAATAAAATTAAAGAAAAATAATATAATGATACATAGCACAATGAACTAAACAATACCATTTTCAACAATTACTATCCTTCCACCAATCAAATGTGCTACACCAGCAAGCATGGCTAAAGCAAAAGCTACAACATCTAGGGCAAAGCCCCAACTGAGATATGAGTGGTCACTGAATATTTCTTGCCACTGAGCCAGTGGTGGATAAACAGTGGCATCTTCCAGCATCAAAATTACATCCTTGAAATTGGCAGCCATGATCAAATTGCCCAGCAAGAGAAAACCTCCTATGAAAAAAAATACATATACCACATTTAAAAAAACCTACCTTAACCAAATAAGTAAGCATAAAGAAAGCTAATCAGATTTTGTCATCTAAGAGTTCATGTATGATTGTTTGAAAACAATGAGATTCAAATTTATAAACCTAAAAAAATGAAGTTATTAGATTTTTATTTCACTACTTAAGAAATGTATTGTAGTTTCTTTCCTTAGTTCTGTTAAATTAATATTTCTACTTTTTTATGAAAAAAAAAAGTGTCACATATTTACATAATTCAACATTTTGGCATATTAATGATTTCCTTTAAAATAGTGATATGAAAAAAATTAATAAAAAACCATTATATACAGTTGTAAAAGAAATAATTTAGTATTCTCTAAGAATTTTGCAACTAAGATGTCAAAAAAAAAAAAACGCTGGAAAAAAAATTGTCAATAACAGCCTCACTAGTAAAAGTATGATATCTTAAGAATATTTTTAAAATATATCATTTTGCTGATGTAAATAAAACGGTTTAATGATGATGATATTGTAATCCAGTGCTGATGACAAATTAATACCTTTTAACTAGTTATTGCTTGTCTTTAGTATTTTTGGATTAAAGCCAAGGAGCTAACTTGGTGGAGTTTGTGAAACCTCGGTTTACAAGCACAATCAATCCAAGCGAGCGTTAGAAATTAGAATCATTGTCTCAGTAGGGATCATATAACGCTCAGAAGAAAAGTAACAAACACTTACTATTCATAATGCAACACCTCTTGCCTAAGTCCAGTCAAAATTTGTTTTAAAAAAGTGTTTCCCTAGCAAGATTTTGCTCATATATCATGGCAAATTTTGTTAAATCTTCAGTTGTCTTGCAAAACACTTGTAAACCAAGATTCGACTGTATTATGAAAGATTGTATACAATGTGATCAGGAAAAAAAATATAAATTGTTGTTACAACTTCAAAAAGAAGATTATAGATGGCCATTATTACCTGCAGCAAAGCAGCTGGAAGCTATGAAAATGTGAATCAGACGTAAGCGGTCTCCTTTACTTACAACCAACATGTTAATTAGGGCTATGAAAATTGCTGCAGTTGACAGCAGTACTCCAATGATGCCCATTGCTTGCACTGCTCTTATCCATCCTGTGAGCAACAAATATCAAATGCAATATAATGTTTGATTGGTTCAAAACACAATAACAGTTTACATAAATTTTAAAACTTCATTAATGCAATCATATTTAAAGCAAATTTAAAAAAAAAAAAAATTATTAAGATATGGTCCAAATATTCCCATGAGACTATTCCTAATTTTGAGTAAAGAAAAACAACAAAGATTTTCACTTAAAATATATGTATCAATTTAAAATATCATTTTCATTTCAATAAAACTCTGAAAATTTATAAAGTTTATTTCAATAATTTCAAACAAATAAAGAAAAACTTATTAAAAAAAATAATTTGATTAAAATCCCAGATGTTTTTAAATAAATCAGAAAACCGAACCTTTTGATCCAATGGATTCCAGATCCTCAGTCACTGAGTTATAAATAGTTTCACTGGACCACTTAGTACAAATGTTAACATCTTCATTTTGTCTCACAAACAAAAAACACATTTCCCAAACACCAAAAATAATTTTATTCAAGTGAAAACTGGAAATTACCTCTGAAAAAAAGGTATGTATACACATTCATGGATTGATGCTTTAAAATTAATGTCTCAAGTAGCAACCAAGTAATATAACTCCAATCATCAAACAATCAGTTATAAGGTAGTAAACATTTGTTGATTATTTACATTACTTTGAAACAGGGCCGGATTTACAGACAGGCCAACTAGGCCGAGGCAAAGGGGCCCCATAGTGTTGAGTAGTATAAACACACAAAAAAAATATTAGCAATATTTTTATTTTTCAAAATAGGGCCTAAAATTTTTGTGGGCCCTAGGGCCCCTAAAATTATAAATCTGGCTCTGCTTTGAACCCTTCTTATATATTTGGGGACCTTGGTAGAAATTTTAAGATGTACTGGGATCCCTAGGCTAGAAAAGGATGTCCAGTTTTCAGGTTGAAAATAACAGCTCTGGCTTTAAAATGACTACATTTTTTCAGCATGCCTAAAGGCTAATCATGAAATCATCTTACTAAAATAATTAACAAATATTAAGAGATTCTAAGACTAAATATATTATTATTATCTAAGCCTAAAGGTTAAGATGATAAATCTAACCTGGTGTGTTGTTTGATATCTTCAGTCCATTGTTTGTCAGGTCTGGTGTAATGCTAAAATTCTCAGCTGACTTTTGATTTAATCTCTGCATGTTGAACACATCCAGATCGTCTGCTTCAGTAAAGTGAGGTGTAACCAAGCAGACGATATGAAGTGATGTAGCAAAAATAATTAGCATGGTACCCACCAGATTAAACAGCTTCCCCTGGTCCATATTTGTACACATTTTTTTTAGTGTTTTTCTTAATTAGTCAAAATAATAGGCGACTTGACTGACACCTGATGATGTAAAAAAAGATGATAGTGATATTGGTGAAATGAAACAACAATAACACCGTATTAACACTCAAACACAGATTGGGCTAATGGATGAATGTGGGATTATATATCAAGTCAAATGGACTGAGAAATCGGATATAATCTTTTTTAAGCTTATCTGATAAAATTGTGTTAACAAGGAAAACAAAAGTTGTTACATTTTTAAATTAAGCATGATATCAATGTCATTCTCATCTTATTTTCGTGATGATCAACTAAAGAAATATAGATTTAATTAACAACTGACATTTACAGAACAGAATTATTTTAATCGGTAATGTATTCAGAAATGTGTGAATGATTGCACAAAACTCACCTAATGTACCGAACATGAATGAATACGTGTTGGCTCATTTTACAGCCAACCAAAGACCAAACTGGTCTGGAATTTGGGTGGGTATCACATCACCTAGCTTGATGGAAAGGGCAAAGGTTATCAGGAGGCGATACTTACTTAGCCTCCATGTGTTACCAGTTTGTGTTTTGTACTGGGCAACTAACAACATGCTTACATTACATAAGAAGCAAACAGTAATAATAAAGTTGCTATATTTCAATGATAATAAACATTGCCCAGTAATGTGGCCAGCATATTTTGTCTGAATAAAAATATGATGACATTTTAAAACTGTATTATCAAAATATAACTTTTTTGTAAAAACAAATTTTGAGAACTTTGCAATATACTGACAAAATGTCAATAAATAAATATATAGAAGTTGAAAAAAAAAAGTAAAAAAAAATGTTCTAAAGATACGAAAAAAAAAGGGAAAAAAGAAACTTTTCAATCTAGATAATCTATAAATAGCAAGAGTTTCGATGGTTACTCTCGCGTGAGGGCGTGATCTATAAATAAAGACTTCGCCAAGCCCAAGGCGTGAACCTGCGCGTGCCTTACAACAAATAGGCCACGACGTGTAGATAACACAAATGTTTCCAGCTTTAAAAAAAAAACACATGTATGAGTAAGATAGAGGGAAGTAACTTATTTACTAATAATAGCAAAATTATATTTTAAATTATTTTATTTGAGATTCATCAAAATATAGTCGCGGTAAAACTTGTGGTTAATGTCTGCTTCGGAGAGTAAGATAGCGTTAAAAATTGATAAAGGGCAGTAACTTTCAACACTCGGTACCATAGATATATAAGACTAGATCGCTTATGGGCTATGCATAGATATATAAGACTAGATCGCTTATGCTTATTTAATAGAGACCGAAAAAGTGTTGTATTCGAGACCCCTACTTTAAAAAGAGAAGTGTACAATTCTGTACAGTTCTTTATTTTTTATCGAAAAAGATTTCCTTCCTTTTAATTAAAAAAAAAATCCCCATTCATGCTAGAGGTTGGCGCTTTTAAAATCAACTGATTTGTCCGAAAAAATTATATTTGACGGTTAGTAATATTATAATCAGACAACCGGGTACACAACACGAAGGCATTTTATTCAAAGTTAATTGAAAAAAAAAGTTTTTGAAAATTTGTCAAGGAAAACAATGCAAAATGTCTTCTGCTATTTATTTCGGTTACTTAAGGTTTCTATGCGTACTACGTCATCATAGTTGGAAAGAATTTGTAAAAATATAAAAGTTATACAGAATTGTACTCTTCTCTTTCTAAAGTTATGGTCCGCATAATATATATCTATGTATAGCCCATAGATATAAAGAACTAGATCGACCACACTTATAATTTTAGTCCTTGAACGGAAGTCGTTCATGGGCATACCTCTTGGGCCACCGTCATTTAATTTGGTGATCATTTAAGTACACTGACATACATAACTCACATTGATAAAACAAAAAATATTTCTCTGAATTAAGCAACAATGAGACCAAGTTGGACACAAAGACTATACCAACACAAACTAAATTTAAAAGTTCACGAAACGTTTTCATAATGTATCATTTGTTTGTTTTGCAGAGGCATAGTGAGGGGTGGACAAGAGCCTAGAGAGGCGCATGCCCCGGGCCTACTTACAAAGGGGCGTCAATATTTTTTTCGAATGGGGGGGGAGCGCTAAAATGGTTTTCAAATGAATTTTTGCCCCGTGCGCCCACACCCCATTTAGAAAACCACATAGGCCTAATAATACTTTCACAATTTTTGGTTTTGCTGACCATTAGACAGCCCTTTGTGAGTAGCCCTTAAGGCTCTTGTCCACCCCTCGCTACGCAAATGTGCTACGGCACTGTGGTTTTGTTGCCTTGAAAATGGGCATACTTAGTTTAGGCTTACTTAGAGACAGTAAAACTTTCAGCATTTTTTTAAAGCTAAGTACTGATAAAATGATGCATATTTTTTTTTGTATCT